>VOMN01067380.1:0-20707 GCA_014899125.1 Orchestia grillus | reverse complement strand
AATTTGAAAATGGGTTTCTTTTTTTCTGGGACACCCCGTAGTTATGCTGTTCGTATCCGGCATACGAATAAATTTAGCTATTTACTTTAGTATTTGAGGCCATTATTAAATTGGAGGGATGAAACAGAGGGTTCCGGATTTTGTGAAACACCCTGTATCTACTGACCATATGATGTTCAGCATCCTATTTACGATACTGTCGCATATCACTGAGGCTTTAGCAGATGAACGTCAATTTCGTCCTACATAATTCCTTCAGTTACACTAACATATACGGGGTGACGCAGAAAAGGAAACTCATTTTTAAATTAGTGTATTTTACAAATTATTAATGCTAGGCCTTTTCTTGGAAGACTGTCTGATGCGGTGACATTTTGAGCATATTTGTTAAGCCAACATTTATCTAGGGTTTGTATCATGAATATCTACATTAAATAAGTTTCCTTTTTTTTGCGTCACTCTGTATACGTAAAGTGAAATTGCGCTTAGCAATATTCTCTTATGAAATACTGAGAAGAAAAACGGAAATACCAATTAAGCAAACAACTGACAAACTTTGTATTATTATATATACTGTATACACTAGTCGCGGGACCCTTCACGAAATGACTGAATTTAACATACCTATTCTCAAATGTGAAGCTTGCAATGAGTGACAAATCTTCCTCATCATTTTCTTGAAAATCAACGATTCATACCCAAACTATGTAAACCAAAATACGGTGATATTTTGTCCTACAAAATAAAACGCTAAATTCCCTTCAGATTACATTAATTTACGATGCGATGTTCAGTATTTTGTCTACGACCCTGCTGCGAAACAGCAATGGCAGTGACACAGCTCGGCGTCTCACAACTTTTGTGTTGCTTGAGTGGCTGGTCTCACCCTCCCTTTCATCAATATTTTATCATATAATACAATCAATACGGCTATTTTATAATAGGAAACTACTGACGGCAGCAGTGACGTATATAGAATATTGAATTTGTATGGTAATAAATTAATGTAATGTAAAGAATTTGAATATTTCATTCGATAAAATACGTTATGACGGTTCATTGGTTAACATAGTTTGTTTCTGAATAGTTGATTCTAAAGGAAACGATGAGGAACATTTGTGATTCATCACATACTTCAATGAGAAAATGTCATTTAATTTAAAAATAAATATATTGAGTCCCATCATTTTTGACGGGATGCGTATCTTGGTACCTAATAAAGAAGTGGGTATTTCCTTTAAAATATGTTAAAAGTATTGATTGTAATATATCAGATTACGAGCCAAAGGAAAAATGAAAATGATTTTGAAGATTAATAATAAAGGTATAATTTTTTCAGTCAGTTTCAGTTCTTCAATTTGAAGCGAATCACCGTTGTTATTGCTTCTTATCATTACTATGAGTTTTTGAAGAACTTTTTAAAAACTTTTTTGCATTTCAAAAATTAATTCTGGATAAATATCCCACCGGATGCCAGATTGACTGAAGTAATGAAAAAATTTCAAAAAAGTATTGTTGTGTTTCTAAATAAATAACAACTTTTTTATTGAAAAATTAAACACACACCTCGAAAGTACGTATCAAACTAGAGTTCACTAGAAAAATACCTACAATAATGTGCATCAAAACCATTGAACAATTTACGAATAACAAATCCGCTGAATTTGATTTTCTACGGAACCAACTGGCGTTCCATTGAAAGGAGCTCAAACTGGACGCTCTTTTTGCGTTTTGGTGATGGGGGGCGGGCGGGCGAGGGGGGTGCGGGAGAAAGAGCTCGTTTCTAATTCGATGCATTAAGACCACAGTGAGGAGGGCGGCCGCGTCGACCAGAGGCCTTCCTAGCTCCTGCTATTAAATTACAAAAGTCTCTCCAGTCTGAAAGGAAAATATTCTTCTAGAAAGCACCCACTTCGGTAATAAGGCTTTCTCAAGAATTAAAGACAACTGAAAAGTTCTACTAGAAATTACTTCATATTAAGAAGACCTTCCTTTGAAGACCACGATAAGTCGCCTTTGTTAGTGAACAGCGCATTGAAGTTTAGGGTACACTTCAGGAGGCATTAGTTTGAAGGGTCTGTCTCTTTCGCTCCTACATTTCTTTTTAAAGCGAGGACAAATCATCTCTAAAAATCATAAGGGATGAAAACACGGGAGCAAGGAAATTCTGGGACCAGGGTTGGAAATGCACTTGAGGCTTGGGGAATGAAACGAGGAGTAATTTTACTGGGCAGGAATTCCAGTTATTATTATTATTGGTTTGGTTATAGTTTTTATGCTTTTGGCACAAGTTATTGGAGCATTGTTTTTAGGAATTGGGAAAATTTGAAATTCATTGATTTTAAATTTATCGGTTAAGAAATTCAGTTCTCGTCATATGTTACAATCCGAATTTTGACGTGATTATTTATTAATGATATTAAAGTTGACGACTGTTACAGCTTTTGACTCTTTTTAACTTCTACGAATATTGCGGACAGCGAAGTTTTGAATATGCCAATGTTGAATTACACTATGTTGGAATCAAAACGGTTAAAATAAGTCTTTGATGTATTAACAATCAAATGTAATCAATTTCTTTCTATTTATACTTCAGTATTTATGGTAACAATGAAATAAAGACAGAACTTTCTTGATAATGAGATAAAAAAATAAAACTTATGGACCGGTAGATAAAATCAGTGTCTGATAATTTTATACTTTAGTTTTCGGTTCTTAATAACTCCTTCGGAGTTTTTGTAATACTCAAACTTTGATATTTTTTTAAAAGTTTAGCATTTGAAAGTTTCAGAATAACTACGTAACAAACAGTACCGTGACGCCTTAATAACTGCACCGACTGATTAATTCAAAAGTTCTTTCGTAAATATTATGGACTTTCTTTAAGGCTCCTGAGGTACAAAGCAACAAACCTCTTCATGGTTTTTATCTTGGAATCTATAAAAAATGAATGCCACGGGGCCCGAAACATGCTGATTTTTGATATCTGATTTCCAGGAAAAATATAATTAAAAGTTGGAGAAAATCAGAAAGCTCAATAGACGGATCGAATGCTCGTGCTTTTGGCCGCTACCAATCTTACTGACGAAGCTAATTGAAAGGCAAGCTGTGGTTGGCTAGGCGCTGGCCTATCACAAGGCGAAGTTTGCTGTGCATGTTCTCACCTCTCTGAACTGAAGCTGAGTCCCAGTCTGCTTCAGTGAATCTGTCCTATGTACGATGTGACAAGGGTAGCACAAATTGACATACATAATTTCATGGCAAGCTTTCATTCCAGTCCTGAGATGACGAGTAAAAGATTTTTTTCCAGGAGTTGCTATTGATCATTTGATGCAAACTGATTTTTGAAGGAGTTTAATAAAACAACAATTTACTCAGAGAGTGTGTTTTATACGACAATGTCTAAGGAATTTTAATCAACATATTATACTAGGGAAAAATAAATATTTTGCACTCTATTGACCGCTGATGTAAAGAATTTGGATCCCGCTTGAACACTGTGAATGTATAAGTGGCGAAAAAACTCTTTGAACCTTTATTGGTATGGGGATGGGAACATGTTAATTGGTTATTGTCTCAGCCCCTATGGTTGTTAGTTTCAGTTAGAAGTATTAAATACTTGAGGTCTGAAAAAAATTCAGCCATATCGCCTTATTGGTTCTGCAAATACTGGCAAATATGGTCGGTATTCTCAATGCCTCCTATACCGTGCCTCGTATAACTGTAGATATAGGACACATTCAATATAGGGGCATTACACTGTGCAGTATATCTCGTTTCTGCACGCTAACAGTCGCCCTTCACAAGGCGTGTACGGACGTAAATATAATGGAAGAAAAAAATCGTAGCCAGATCTCGAATCAAGGGAATTCAATTACTCAAATTATTTGCGAAGTGAAGGAATGAAAACGTGCGGTCAAATGATGACTAAGCCGACCAGAGGGCCGGGACGACCGTGGCAGTTTCTGCAGCGTCTTATATTTTTGTGGGACATAACCTCCTCTAACATCCGCGGGTACCACAAGGACTAATGCTCTCGTGTCTTAACTAATTCTCTTGCAATATTAATTACTCTTAATAACAATTTGCTAATGTATTTCAGGTGTCTGTTATTACCATTGAGAATGTTGATGATATAGTTTTTTGTTAATAATGATCCAAATGATATAAATTCATATACTTAGCACTACAATAGTATTTTCAGTTCTGCCCACATGTGGTATCTTTTGACGTTAATAGTAAGTTAAACTTTCATATGAAATACCGTAGACTTATTTACATGAAATACCGTATGTCAGCGTCAAAACTCTTCTCACTTCATACCGTTACACGACGCAGATTACAGTATTAGTTAATTTGAAGCTCCCTAACATCATACTGTTACACAATGCAGATTACAGTATTGGTTAATTTGAAGCTCCCTAACATCATACTGTTACACAATGCAGATTACAGTATTAGTTAATTTGAAGCTCCCTAGCATCATAGTATTAGGTGACCCAGAATACAGTATTAGTGAATTTAAAGTTGCCTATCCACATGAATTGTTATCCAGATAGAGCAAAGAGAGAGGACAATTTGCATGTAGTATAGAAAACTGGGAATCTATGCACAAGGTGTGTTCCCACGCAAGATCCCCTGCGCATAGAAACAACAAGTTAATGAAAAGGAGAAAATTCCCATAAAAGATTGCAAAAACATTGTGGAAATTAAATCAAACCATGTGGACATAAAAGATAAAGTATCGATGGCTTATTTACAACTGAAGTAACCTAACAGCGTCCGCCGGGGACGCCAGTCCCCATAGGATTCGATAGACAACCTAACTAACTCAACCCTATTATCTAATCCTATGCCTCCTGAGGGGTATATAACTCAGAAAATGAGCCATAATGTAATTATGTTACCCACTTGTGATGCGGTTCGGTGACAAACATATATGAGTTAACTAAAGTTGTAAAAAATGTATCGTATTTTCTTTTATTGTGCATGCATACTACGATAATCTTCTGTGAGCTTGCGAAGCCTAATGCTGGCAATGGATTACATAGTTCACCAGTATAGGCTGCTGGGATTGCTGTGTTGAATACAATTTCAACCCTAGCTTGACCGGCGTCTAGGATGCATTTACCATAAAATGTTACCTATCAATGCATTGAAGAAATATTCCTTGTGTTAAAGATGAACTATTATGGTGAGCTGCAGGCTAGGCAAAAGACACGCTCATCACGTTATTGGTTAAATTTCAAACAGTAATTTGTCAATTTCACACCTAATTTAATCACAATGTGATGACCTGATGAGAGTCTCCGATTATAAATCAGCGGTCTACACAGAAACGCTTGAATGGGAGCCCTGGAAATTGACTTGGAGATGTTCTGGGAAATTTCCCGTCAAAGATTCTTATAATACGATTGGGGAACTCGTCTTCTGATTGGCCGTCGATGGCCACCCGAAAGTGGAGCCCTCACTCTCACTGCTTATCATAATTTCCTTAACTTGGGAAATTAGAGTCCGTTAAAAAGCAAGATTGAAAGGCACGGCAGTTGAGCTTTGCTAGACTTTTCTGAATATTTTCAATCAAAGCATTTTTAATTGTAGTCGCCCAAGTCGGATTCGAGAGGCCCGCGAGTCGGAAAACCTCGTTTTCGTCCAGAAAAGATGACGGAACTGGTAAGTGGGACGTCAATCTCAAGTCAGACGCTTCGATTCTAGTTCCTTTCATTATTCTGTACCACATATATTCATTTAAAATTGTAATAAAATAAATTTCGTCCCGGTGTAGACAATGTTAACGAAAAAGGTATTTCATATTTTTTCTCTTCTCACATATCATGCTCCAGCCTTCAGGCGTTGAATTTTATCTTTTATGGATGAGTGCCTGAAGTTATGAAACTTCCCAGATTTGAATTGGACCAAATATTTACTTTGTCTCGTGCTAACGGATTGTAAAACAACAATTTTACCCCTATATATTGTTGTGGTGCATTGCTCTATGATATGACTCACTCAGGGCAATTTTACCCCTATATATTGCTGTGGTGCATTGCTCTATGATATGACTCACTCAGGGGGCAAGTTTGCCCCTATATGTATATTGCTGTGGTGCATTGCTCTATGATATGACTCACTCAGGGGGCAATTTTACCCCCATATATTGCTGTGGTACATTATTGTATGATATGACCCACTCGGAGAAACACGACAATAAAATAGATATTTTCTTCGTCGTAAAGTGGTAATAATTCATTATATATTTCAAGAATTAGGTGTATGCCGACGACCTTTGTCCCGACGAAGCCTGCACTTGGCTGATGGTTAATACCTTATATTTCTGATCTTAGGAGTTTTTGAACGATGTATCTCAGCCGTAGTCTCGCACGCCGTTTTTAAGTTTGAACGTTAATGGCGAGTCCGTTTACGAGCACAGATTTCAAAACGTTAATGGCGAGTTTGTTACGAGCACAAATTTCGAATACTAATCCACGAGTTGACTATTATCGAAAGGCTTCAGACTAGATGAAATTTTTATCGGCCGTAAATGCATGTCAGATAAATAAATCATAATGCGATCAACCAGTACGTAGTTATATATCTCATTTATCGAATTGGACCGGCCGCTGGCAAACGTCTGGCTGATCCAAGTTTCAGTGAGACCTCTACCTCCCGAACTAATTTCCTGCAGTAATGTAACTTTTTTCGTCGTTTCGAGTTTACACGTTTAAATGAATGCTTGAAAAATGAAAAAAACCCTGAATAGGAAAACTGTAACCGGTGTTTTACGCGTGAACATCGTTACTAGATTTAGAAAAGGGAATTTGAGTCAGCAAAAGGAGTGCTAAAGTAATACACGAATTTATTCAAGTTTACCTGTGACTCAAGAATTTCACCTGGTCATAACTGGCTGTGTAGGCAATGCGTTGTAGGGCTCATGAACCCCAATTTGTGCCCTCAAATTGCGATTACACGGTGGTAAGAATGTCAGTAAAGTCACTGCAACCATGGTTCGACAGGGACGACGCCCCAGGTGTGAGGAAGTGGTCACAATCCAGCCTAATCTTCTTAAAAGAGCCTTCATCTTGTTAGTTCTGATTGCTTGTCGGAGAAACCTTGAAGAATCTCTTGTTGAGCTAAGCAACAGCTTAATTTCTAAAGGAGGAATCTTCTCTATGGTCAACATCTTTTTCCGTTGGGTCTTCCGAAGAAAGAAGTCTATTTCTGGTTGCCAATTTCTTTGGCTGTGATGCGGACGTGATGAAGCTGGCTAATGGACTCAAGATTTTCCCATGAATTGGTGACGGATGGACGTGATCTGAAATTTTGAATAAAAGTCAGTGCTTCGTGAGAAGATCAGCACCCCAGTCAGAGTGTGGGATTCCCTGTAGCGATGAAAGTTCTTCTAATTTTCGTAGGCTACGCACATGTATTGCACAGAAAAATCTAGGATTTTAGCCAGGGAAGATAATTGTGACTAGAGAGCAAAGGTTTTAAATGCGAACATTGGTGAGATGGTTTTGTAATTCATAACGAAAAATTTCAAAGCAAAGAAGTGTAGGCAAAAATGCGTGGATAGGATCCAATGAGTGAATACAGGAAGTGAGTAGAATCGAATCATTTAATAGAACATTTGATCCCTCATGGGTTACATTTTACCGTTGAAAGAACACTAATTAGACTAGAAACATGTCTTTCGAATATTCGTTCTCCAACACATACTCATACATATATATATGCACTGTTCTCCCCATGGAATAATTTCGATCAAACGAAGAAAAAAGTACACTCCATCTCATGTATAATTGTACATGTACGTACGTCTTCAAATTGCTATGACATGAAAAATATCTTCCAATTTTACTCTTCTGTTAATACGAACTATGAAGCAAAACATGGTTTCGCTTGAATTCAGATTTAGGACACGCTCAGGTTAAATATATTTGCTATTTATACGCTTTCGTAGAAGCGCAACAACGCCGCCTGAATAAGTTTAGATTGCAAAGCAAATCTTCGTCAATTAAATAAATACAATGGTAATCCAATTCGCTGCAACTTCGCCTCAGCTAATTAAGATATTCCATTTGTAAAATTACCATTACAAACTTCTTTTGTTCCTCTTGCATATGCAGCATTTTAATTAAACAGTATTTTGATAAAGCATATACAGCATTTTAATAAAGTATTTACCGTATTTTAATAAAGTACTAAGATTATCCTGAGTAGCTCTTTTTCGCATTCAAGTGAAGAACTTTTAATTTTCGAAGCGCCGTTGATCATGGGCAGGTATTTCTTGATGTCAATTCAGTTACTGGGAAGGCCGTCTGGCACACCACAGCCCGTGATCCCTGACACACCTCCCAGCCCGGCCCCAGCCTCACATGTCATCTGCACCGCAAACTTTCCCCTCGTCGCCGGCTCGTGCTGAGACCTCCCTCGTTGCGGTGCGCATCAATTAAGGAGGGAGGAATGGACTTGAAATTTGAGGTGATGGAACATTGCAGAGTGCAGTTCAAGACTGGCGAGTTAATAAGAAGTCGCACTTTCTTTGAGCTTTTCCGGCGTCAGGGCATCTGGAATTGAGCATGTTTGCAGCCTCCTGGGCGTCACAAATGCGCGACAGGTTTTGCAAGCCTCAGCTCTCTCATAGAGAAGTTACGACTTTTTAAAATTTGTGTACATCGTTGTTTACACGCGGGCGAGAATGTAGATAAAGCATGCAAATAAAGTTTTCGTTGATATGTGGAAGTAAAATTAATTTGGAATATCTTGGACACATTATTTCGTACGTTCAAAGTTGATATGCGTTTTTTTTTTGCTGGGATTCAAACTAGGAACGTATGATTTTATAAAATTTTACTTATACATAAGAAGAACTTATAAGTTCTTTCTAGAAACTGAAATATGGTGTGTGATTGTATTCGTTTTTTCAACTTTCTAGTTCCAGAATAAAATGAAGAGATAATTCATTATTTTAGAAACAACAATCTGGTAAATGCTTAGAACAGTGAGTGAAAATTAGCTTCCCTGTTATTTTTGTGCACCTTGTGAGCTGTAAAGGTAATTCAAGTGCATTAAATGACATTTGTCATCAGACCAAGTCATATTCTCCCTGATCTGTAACTAAATCCTACCCATGGTTCCATTTCAAGGTAAATTTGAAATACATTGATGGAGGAACAGCCACATTTTTTAGAGAACGTAATGAGCCGTTATTAAATGATACATTCATGTTCCTATATATTTCGAATATTATGTTATTTTGAAGCGCAAAGCATCATAAGAAAATCTCACAGTATGTATCTACCATCATTCCAGCATCAGAGAGCCAAGATTCAATGTCTCAAATCCAAAGCCGGCGAGAGAACAGAGCGGTGGTGCCGTAACTTCATTTCGTGTTTTGCTCGAAAGTTATTTGGGAATATTCAGGGCAGTTTGGAGGCAGTGAGAGGGCTATCCATCTTGTCTCAGACACGGGGCTTAACTTGAGACGTGCAGCTTTTTAAGGGTCCAATTCTTTCCTAACTGGAGGAGTGAGGCGTCGCGTTCGCAAACTTTCGGTGAGACGAGCAAAAGCTACAAAAGAAGCACAACACGGACCCTCGATAAAAATATTCAGACTAGCTCAAAAAAGGGCTTGTAAAATTCATGGAAGTATTGGAAAAGCGATTTCGAAAAAAATGAAACAAAGGGGAACTTTTTCCGAGATTTGCTGCACCTACTCTGTCATTTAGCGTTGATAGTATTCTAGTTCCGCTTCCTTCAGCTTGACAATTTTAAAGAGTTCGCACTATGATGAAATAAGCATGAAGTTTAATATGTGATCTTTTCTTGAATAAATTTCATTCGCTTCATCTCTAATATATAAAGAATGGATTTCATAATGATCGAAATGATAGCCCATGTTCAGTATGAACGATACAATCTCTCGCGCCGTAATGTTATAGACCATTTCTTTTGGAAAAATGGACAAGCGTATGCATTTTCATTTGGTGCAAATAATAAAGAAGTTTTTATTGATTTGATGAATCATGATTGAATTAAAATAACTGAAATGTACATGTAAAAAGTTTTTAGGAACATCAACAATTCTGTTACACGGTCGTCGACCGAATATTTTCAATAGAAACAAAGAGCACAGTACGATGCAAATAAAATATGAGTTAAACACCATCGTGGTGAACATATCTATTACCCCTGAGTGAGTCATGACACGCAGCATGTATGGGGTGACGAGTACCATAGAGTAGTACCACTGCTATATATGTGGTTGTGTAGAGTCAGTAGTGACTTGTCACTACATTAATTACTCTGATGATAGTAGTAGTGGTGTGGGATCTTGTTTACACGTCCAAAATAAAGGCTGGGGGGAGGGGGAGAGTAATCCCCTCAAGGGTAAAGACTATGTGCGAATTACGAATAAAATATTTTACGTTATTTTATTCGTTATGTTATATGATAATATTCGTTCTTCATGAACGCGTTGTGTTCAGTAGATGGTGAGCAGTGGTTCTCGATGAATTTTGCCTGATAATACACTTTAACATCGTTACTTGAACGTTAGTTAGACGAGTGAAGTAAGTAATGAAGATTCTTCATTTGGTATCACCGTGAGAGAAAATACGATGGATTTTTACGTTACCGAAATTCCAGGGAGGTGAGTAGCGAATGTATGGATTCTGATATATTTTTTTGAGCAATGAGATAGCATGTTGCACGAAATTGTGCCATAAAATTGTGCCTAGAGAACGGATTGAATAAGACTACGGTATTTAATTCGAAGTTTAACTTACTCTATCTTCCCATTAATTATACTGATTGACTGGGAATAAATGAAAAATTCAAATAAAGAATAATATATGAATATTTCTAACTCTATTACGAAGTGGAACATAAGTAAACATACTCTACATGACACACCACGCCTACATCAACTGTAAACGTAAATTTGGCATGGTTACGTACGTGTAAAACTCATTAACTCTGAACTTATTCACCAATCTGTCGAGCCGATATGACTCTTCAATTAAGAGAGAGCATTTGGAGTGCTCAATTTTTCCTCCCAGCCTGGCTGCTGCTGCAGCATTGAGCCGATGAGTTTAAATTAGCACACACAGGTATGTCAAGATTTCTCTGAATGACTTCTTACATAAAGAATTGTGACGTTACTTCAAGGTAACGGTTATCTAGCAAAAATTTTGAGGACATTACTATTGTTTAAAAACTTTAAAAACTGAATCGATATACATAGGTGCTCTATGGTGTGTTCAATTGTTGTGTACTCACCAACGCTGTATGTGATGAAGCTGATACGTTGTTACATATACTTTATGTATTCATCTCAAGTCTAAAGCTGCTGAGTATTTAGTATGTATTTTCAATACAACATTTCCAAACGAAGATTTAGAGACTACGTATTCATAGGTGAGTGAAACTGTATGCATGTTTTCATGACTTGGTTTGGAAAAAATACCTCGAAAAAGTGTTCACAGTGTGTACCTTCCTCGATGTAAAATAAACCTGAAGTAAGTTTCAGGCTTAATACTATCTGCAGTTCTATCAAATTTATTTATACTTTTTTTCTGCCGTGCATGGAAGGCTTGACATATTCGAGATTCCATTGCTGTTCAAAAGCCCGTGCTCCCTCAATTAAAGACACATTTTAATTCACATTCAGTCAAACTTGAATCTACGCTGATCTTAAACTCATAGTCAGAAAACAAGTTTTGAACAACACTTTTATATCAGATTTTTTCGGGAGCTATCCTGCATGAAGAGGCATCCTCACAACCGCATGACAGCTCACCATGAGGAAGTCGTGCCTTAAGCCGCGTCTACACGATCAAACTCTCCATCAATCACCAACACATCAAAACGCGAACAAAAACACAAACTCTTCTGAATCGTTTCCCGACTGTGCTTTGAGCTGCTTGTAGCTGTACGAGTGCAAAATGTAAACAAGCAACACTGCTCCTTGAATACGGGTATAAAATTCATGTTTGCTAGAGTTTTAACTTCATTTCTTGGCAATTGTTAATCATGTAAGTGGTATTTTTGGTATAAGTAATGACGTTTTTACTCCTGTTTGAAAAATCTGAAGGCGTCGATCTTCTAATGTCATGCTGGCAGGTTGCCAGCTACTACTTTTGTAGTTCCCAGCTACCATGCATGCTGAATTAACCAATCCTTAATTTAAATAGGCTCACATAACAATACTAATAAGCTATCATCGAATTATTAAATTTCCAAAGTAATTGTTTCCCAGAAAATTAGGTATTCATTACCGCAATAAATACACAAACAAGCGAGTGTTCGTTGTTTTTACAAAAGTTTGTGTTCGGAGTTTTCCTACATGTTGAAAAGCACAAAAACACCGATATCTGCCAGCGCAGAAGGTGTGTTCGCGTTCGTGGAGAGTTAAAAAATACGAAATGTGCTCCAAAGATTGATAGTGTGGACGGACCTTTAGACTCTACTTGTTACCCTCTTCTGTACTCAGACGCTCAACAATTGTTTCATCAGTGAGAATTGAGCGCAGTACTTCTAACCTCATGCTCCAGAGAGCACACCATCGATTGGCAATTGTAATAAATGTATGCATGATACTGATTGTTGATACCGTGGGCAGAGCAAACCTGAGTCGATTGGTATAGCGTTAGTATGTTAGATTCAATGCGAATGCAAAACGAAGGGCACAGCTTCTGTGCAGTAGTACATAGTTTCCCCTTTGCCTAGACCTACGCAGAAGGTACGTGTCCCTATTATAGTAGAGCAATCATGAAAGCAAGGATACTTTGAAAATCATCGTAAGAGTAGAACAATCATGAGCATGAAATAAATATCACGGTTGTAAAAGCATGCAAAAAATATGAAGGACCTCGAGGCAACTTTGTCAAATCTGTATGTGCATGTTGCATATCATGAACAAAAGCATACTTTATTTAGGTGGCAACTGTTGAGCTCTAAGGAGCAAGAGGCTACTTTAACCAGGTCGTACATTCTGCGTAATGATGAGCAAGCGGGTGCTTTGACCGTGTCGTAAGTGCTGTGCAATCAGGTGCAAGAGGGTGCTTCACCAGTGCTGAGAGTTATGCAGCGGCAAGAACACGACAGCGCGAAAATGATATCGCCTGTATAGGTTCGGTGGCAGCACGCGCACGGGGGGATTGCTGGAGGTTTTAGCAACCAGCAGAAGCAGAAGCAGACTCTGGCTAAGATAAGACCTTCTGTGCAAAGCGTTTCTTGAGTTCTGGTCCGCAAAGCAAGTTTTGCTCGAGACAAGTTAGGGCAAGTTCGGGTGTGGAGGACTGCCAAGTTTACGACAAGTTTGCTTCAAGTTTAGGGACGCTGGTCAGGGAAGTTTGACCAAAGTGTTCGTTAAACAACTAAAAAAATACAACGGCTAAAGACAGCCTTCAGGTTTGAAAAAACAGCTAGTAAAGTCAACTGACGGAAATCTCCATGAATTTTGAGCAAAATTTGAATGAA
Source organism: Orchestia grillus (assembly GCA_014899125.1). Classification (NCBI taxonomy): domain Eukaryota; kingdom Metazoa; phylum Arthropoda; class Malacostraca; order Amphipoda; family Talitridae; genus Orchestia; species Orchestia grillus. The sequence continues at coordinate 7,225 of VOMN01067380.1, read as the reverse complement.
CTTTTTCATCAGACTTCTGGATATTAGGTATAATGAATTATGGGTGTACATTACCTACTTTTTTAACATGCTCTTTGCCATTGAGAAATTTAATGTGGTTAGGTAAACTTTAAAAGCGCACTAAATATTTGTTCAACTAACTTTTGCTTAAAAAATATTTCTGCATTCGTAATTCCAGTCATTAACAATTCAAAAAATATGTATCGATTATTTAATTAACTTTAGCAATACATTGGTCGATTGATCAGAATTTCTAACGCATAGGGAGCGATGAATGAAAAACATGACAACGATGATAAAATCTCTAATTTCCGAAACAGATTCTCGACAAAAAAATACTCTCAAACAACAACAAAAATATATTTTCATTGTACCTTGATGCTATTTGGAATTTCACAAATGAATTCAAAAACAAAAGGAACTTGTAGAATTTGACCTTGGGCTGATGTTTTGGTTGACGTGTGAGAGGTGCACCATCATTTAAGAGTTCTACTCAGCTGTAGAGCCCAGCCAAGTGTGAGCCGAATTCGTCCTGACTTAATGTTAAAAGCAAGCTATTACAATTATTCTTTTTTATTATATATAGTGAGTTTTTTACAGCTCCAATTGTAAACGAGTACTATAGTTCAGTTTTTTATATTTTGTCCTCGTATTCTCCACAAATACCATGATGTTATTAACAACGTGTTTATCTTGAACGTAATATACCTTTTGGCATACTTACACGCAGCGCGTGCGAAGTACATTGTCAGAAAAAATTTCTTTCCTCCTGATGAGCATTTCAGCTTGAGAGAAAAGGAAATTTTTCAGCCATCTGTCATAATCTCTGTTCATTCGTTTTGAAGTGCCTCTCTGCGTGGCACACTGTCTCACGTCTTCATAAAGACTTCCTTAATTTTGAAGCACTTAGAAACTTTTTTTACATTTGAACGGCTTACTCTAATCTCTTATGAAAGTGAAGGATCGTTTACCCTTACTTAGATACATGATGGCAATTATGAAAAAGTGCAAGATTTATGTTTTCCATTTCGTACAACATCGACTGATGCAGGCTTATGGAAAAGTTTGGTCCTCAGTCTTGAGCTTTGATTCTCTTTTTAGTGATATGACAATATTCGGTAAAACATCGTTAGTGTCGTCCAAAACATTGACGCCTCGATTCGAAGTATACATAAAGAAAGATGAAGCTTTTCATCAAATGTCTGAATATTGCACAATTTACGTAACTTATGAACAATTTACATCGTGGTGCATGAATATGTCCTTTCTCGCTGAATTCTAACATCATCATCGACGTTCAGTAAATAGGAAACGTTGACATATGCACGTCAGTGGGGAGCCTGCCATTGGTGAACACTAGTGATGACGAGCGTTGAACGTGAGGTAGAATGGGATAAATACTTTAAGTATTTGTGGTGATGATGAATGTTGAGCGTGATGTACATTGGTATGAAGACTAATCTTTTACAGAAACTTTTACAGAAACTGTTGATACTCAAGCATTGAAGAGTTTAAACACAAGAACAATATTTACTGCTCTTGAAAATATATTTCTGTAATGAAGATATAACACTAGAAATTTTTTTCCGTGAGCCTGTTATAGATTCATGCCAATAGGTAATTCCCTACATATTTACTACAAAAATATTTCATAACGCTATCAGAGTTATTACAAACGCACATGTGTCAGCCATGTTATTTCTGGATAGTGCAAATAACGGGGGCAAAATTTTTAGTGCCGCCACATATAATGACGTTATTTTTCGAAGCTACGAATGCATGGCAAATAACGGAGGCAGAATTCTTAGTGCCACCACATATAATGTTGACGTTATTTTTCGAAGCTACGAATGCATGGCAAATAACGGGGGCAAAATTCTTATAGCTGCCACATTTAATGCTGACGTTATTTTTCGAAGCTACGAATGCATGGCGAGTTATTGTTTTGAGCCCCCAATTGGAACAAGTTTAAAAATGGCCGACGTCATAGCACCTAACTCCCCCCACAAAGAAGACCTAGAGGCACACTCTTCATCGCTTTGGAAATTACTCCCTGACTCGGAATGATCACCTCATCAAATGATAGGCATCGGGCCCATTACGATGAGGGCTGGGAGAGGCACAACGGCCTCTTGCCTGTGGGGCGATCACCTCTGAGGTAAGAACCAGAGCACCTTGCCAAATCAGTACTGCTAGATTCATTTATGAAGAAACTACTGCCCGCCTTTATGATCATTGGGAACACAATGCAAAATCAATGACTGTTCATCATTCATGAAAGAACTACTGCAGGCCATTACGAGAATTAGGAATAGAGAAGCAGTGTGAATTCAGTAGCCACTCGTTATTAATGAAAGAACTACTGCTGGCCTTGATGATTACTGACGACAGCATGAAGTTCAATAAATGTTCATTATTTGTCAACTAATTACAGAGATCTACGAATTAGGTGGTAGAAATAGTATTTGCTCATCACTAAACACAACAAAGGAGCGATACTGGTGTTTTAGAGTTGGCCTATTTCCTATGAAAGAGACTTGCAATGAAGATAGGAGTTATATTTCATGTGAAGAGACTATGGGTGAGCATTTTTCCCCCCATGAATGAGGATCACGGAGGAAAAATATTGGAATCCTTGGGGAGGCAAATATATGTATTCGAATGCGAAAGCTCGTTGGTAAGTTTGCCGATTTTTTTTACAGAAGCGGTGGGGGTAATTTATTCATGTAACAAATAATGTGGGCGACTACCGAGTAGATATGATAATTAAACGTTGAATAGTAATAATACCTGGTGTAGGAAAAGGTTCGCCGTACGCCGGAGTTTGAGGAAGTAATTAGAAAACTATAATAGTTACAGTTTTGAGTTTTTATTTAATTCGGTACATGATTCAGTTTTTGAATATGATTTCCGCCTTGACCATTAATTTACCGGTGGAGTACCTTTTACACCACCCTGTAGTAGTAACCAAAACCGATTAAATTATTTGAATTATTTCTAGTGATTCATATGAAAGGGTAAATACTCACCGTGAAATCAATCGTGAAATTTTATAACGTTGCTAATCTCACCTGCAATAAAACACGTCGATATTCCTCAGTGAGATAGTCTACAATTCTCAAGCAAAGGCAACTTCAAACTTTAAAATAAATTTGCTATGCATTGCTTCGATTCACTTTATATTTTATAGTAAGGCTACAATAAAAATTTGATCAGATTGGTCTCTATAAAGGCGAGTTGTCCTAGTGATATTCGCGTGGTCACTTGCGTACTCCTGTATGTTGTGGCAACGATGATCAGGACTCATCGCCTGATCTGTTCACATGCACACACACGCGTAGGACTATCAGCATGTTCTGTGAACAACTTGTATCCAGCGAACTGTCCAGGTACTTTGTAGTATCGAAGTCATAACGAAAACATCATCAAGTATCTCATACTTCGTGGTAGGTTTAGATCTTCATACGTTGATTTAAGTGCTGTTCGGTATTTTTGTTACCCCTGCCACGACCAGTCCTGCAAACAATCGAATGTGAATTGCTAAAAAAATTGCATTTTTGACTCAGCTGTTCCTACATTCATAAGTGAATGACTAACTCAAATCTGTTATTATCAGCTGTGCCGTTCTTACAAGTGAAAGTGAATTTCTAAACGGATTCTGATAGTCTGAACATTTTTTTTCTTGCAGCTTTTACGACATGTTATGAAATGGTGCGATAATCCCGGTACATATCTTAGCTCTTGCTACATACATTTGTTTCATAGTACTATGTATATATATATATATATATACATACATATATATATATATACTTATATATCTTTATATATATCTACGTATATCTATATATATATATAGCATTATGAAATTTTCTGGCCCATATGCGTGATAAACTATCATAGATTCATGGCACACTGCACTCCATGTCAATGGCCATAGTCTATGTATCTATGTATGAGTTGATCTTTGTATATATGCGCAAAGTTTCTTGGTAAAAATTTACCCCTCTTAGTTTTTCTCGCTAAAGTATTTGTTTGTATTGCCAACTTTTTGGTGCAGAAGTGTAAAATCGCTTGAATATTGGTTTGGGTGAATTTGATTTATTTTTCAGTCTTTTTTTTCATGACGGCTAAACAATATAAACTAATTTCCAATCTCTGTTGCATACATCGAACAAAAATGCATTTGTATTATGATATTCCTTCACCTCAAGCTCCGTAAAGGATTTTTTTTCAACGACGGCGCAATTGGGAAGTCTGTGAGCAAAACTAATATTAAATCATTACTGATTTATTCATTGTCAAATCATCACATCTCTTTGTTCAATTGACCCAATCAATCCTATTCACGAACGTCCAGTGAAGCTCCTTAGACTGTGCTACCTCGCGAGCATCTCCCTCATCGTTTTCTGTGTGAAGGAAAAACTGAGGCAACCGTGATGCATGAATGCACATCAGCTGTAGCGTTCTACCTCCAACTTTTCGAACAAGATAAACGGCTTAACTTTCTTCCGTGTACGACAGCGAGCAAAAAATGAACGAATGCCCAAGATTTGTGAGCGAGTTATTTTTCAGGCTAACTTTCAAGTCATGTGAATGTAGTAGAAAATTCTTTGGATGATTCTTGAGTTTCTGTCCGTTTGTCATACTTTTGATTCGTGTTAACGTTCTTGAGAATTCTAACGAAACTTTTACAGCATTTTAAACAATCCCTTAAATATGATTAGTATATTAATTATATTCCCTACTTGATTTTTTAATTTTTTAGAATAAATAGAAGTGTTCAGGTGAATAAAATATGAAAGTGTAAAATTACTTGATAGTACATATTGAATAAGGGTTTGGATTCTACGAATGAAACGGCGAAAATCGATCCTATAAATTTTAACTTTCTTGCGAATGTTCTAGAGGTAAATTTCATCATTAAATCGAAAATGTTATAAATTTAGTTGAGTTATAGGCTGCGAACATAAGTGAGCCAACGTCTAGGTTTTCATGAAAAATGTCAAATCTTATGTCCACCATACGTTTAATTGTGGTTTGTTTATGCTGACTTCGACATGAGAAATAGAAAGAACGTCTTCCAAAATTGCAGCGTTTCAATTTTTTGTAGGTATCGCGAGTGTAGTCAGTTATGAAGCCAAACAAGCTCTGCATGCCATAAATGCTGACGGCTTTTTAGAAACGGCACCACGACCAGTCTGGTGCAATGGACTTGTGCACAAATTCCAAGGACAATTCAAAAACAGCAATTCTGATTTTGTCTAAATTCATCGATGTTATGATCTATTTTTTGACGAACTGTAAAAACGCACAAAAATCAAAAGTTGCCTAATTAAATGCAGTATGCGTGCCGTAGATACTTTCTGAAAAATGGCATTGCAGAACAACAATTAATCTGAAGCTATAGAGGAAGAAAAACTGATAAGCGCCCACCAAAAAAAGACGAAACTGAAGCAGGCAAGCCTTTCTGAATAAGGAATACAAATCTGAGATGCGTTATGTAATTATTAGTCTTTCTGAATAAGGAACACAAATCTGAGATGCATTATGCAATTATTAGTCTTTCTGAATAAGGAACACAAATCTGNTCTGAGATGCGTTATGCAATTATTAGTCTTTCTGAATAAGGAGTACAAATCTGACATACCAGTGAATGATTTATCCGACTTTGACTGATAGACAACCGATAAAATTACTCAGCTTGATCAGACTCCGCTTGAAACTTCACGTGTCAGGTGTTCAATATTTGAACAGCTGCTGCTGCTAATAATAGTTGTAGGAGAATGAGATGGAGTTCAACTTACGTTGAATGGATTTATTTCCTTACTGAAATCCAAATCCCTTCGAATTGGTTGATACTCAACATATCTAAATACCCTATGCTTATCATTTACACAGCACGATACATTGAAATAGATTGTTGTTTTCGAGAGAGAAAATCGATGCTCGAACATACAACATGTCATTTTCATGGGTGACTAACTTTGTTACCAGAAATTGATGCCAAATTACATTTTTCTAATACTTCAAAAAATACTCGCACTATTCTCCTCTCATTTATTCGGGGATAGCACTATACACATGTATTTATTTTACAAAGCTAAGCAAAGTAAAATATTCCCTTCAAGAAATATTCTCGTGGTTTTCCTGAAGCCTGGAGAGCCAAAATTCGGTCAGAAATAGGAGAACTAGGAGGGAGATGCGGGGACGCTCCAGCGAGGGGGGATGGGGGAGAGCCCCCAACAAAGTTGCCTCTAATTTTCCCCTCTAGCGGATCTTGAAATACGGTCCTGCTGCCGTCGGTTCGAGCTACCTTCAGTCGGCGCATGGCTCGTTCCAATGTGCCAGGTGAGTGAGCGTCGTCTTGCATGGTGCTTCTTGCCAGGGGTGCATCACGCCAACCGAGTTCGGTCTTAACCCGTTTCCAATCGAATTATTTTGACAATAAGACTGCATTTAGCTTTGCAGGGAAACATAGCAGCAGCCTTATGCGTGTACGCCATTAGGCTGAATTTAGTTTTTCACCAAAACTAGCGGCATCCTTATGAAAGTGGATTTTGGAGTCCTTACGGGGGCAAAGGGCATTTTGAGGGCATTTAACTGTGTGATAGCTTCTTGGGATTCACAAGCGTGGCGGCTTGGAATCCCCATTGGAATTGTCATCACAGGAGCGAATTTAGATCAGCAAAATGCCACAAGAGCGTAATGCAAGGTTGAAGAGCGTGAGATCTCTTCCAATGAAGCCTAATACTAGGTAGAGCACAGTTTTATACCACAGATATTTTCTCCTGCTTAGAATCTCTCTGCAGTAAATGTTGTTGCTTGATGTTAGGCGTGCTGTTATCCGACAACTAATCTAATTCATTGCTTCTCATGCCTTTGGAGTAGACTTGAAATTTAGCAGCCTTTCAAGTCTATGAATAAACGTGTCGTTTGTCATTTGTTGGCATAATTATTTATGAGTGAGTCGATAGAACCCCCCATGATTTCCATGTCAGGACAACATCTCAACAAAACATAACCCGCATCTATACAAACAGAGCGTAAATGCATTCACAGAACGCACCTTCCAGCACACTGAAAAGAATAAAGGCAATGTGTGGTGAGTGTGACCGCATGGGACTAGGCTAGAAACCAAAGAAGGGATCACCGGGCATGCTCCTATTGCCATATTCTATTTTTTCTATTCTATTCTATTCTATTCTATTCTATTCTATTCTAT
>VOMN01067377.1:0-22059 GCA_014899125.1 Orchestia grillus | reverse complement strand
GGCGAACGACAGCTAGGGTTTTGTCGTACCGTCACACCTACATTCCTAATTCCTCGAGATCTTCTGAAGCTACCGCCAGTTCAAAGCATATTGTACAATAGCACTAGAACACTTCGAATAAACTGAAGAGCAAAAATGCAGTGTGCATATTTACTAAGAGAAGTTAAAAAACGGTGGATCAAACATGATACTTCGTAACTTTACACGTCAGTCACTAACTACCGGGAGTGAACGTGTTGGCATTATAAAGCCCAACGAAGTCGGGAACGTGTCACGCGTCAGGGAAGTTGAGACGCACGAGCTCTCTCTAGTCAGGTCAGGGATGCAACACTAGGCACTGAACCTCCTATTCGACCTTGTTCTTCTCCGATGGCCGACACGACACTCCAGGGTCCACAAATTTAACTAACTCCGTGATCCTTTCCGTGGCCTGACGTGCTCCAACTCACAACGCACCATCCGTAGCGTGGAAAACCTCGCGCAGTGGTGGTTCAGTCGAAAAACTCGTGTTATTGTTCCCGTGCTACGTACCATATGTCGACATCATAAAAAATGTTCACAAACACTAATGGTTCAGTTTAAAAGCTCGCGTTATTGTTGCCTCGCCACGCTCTGCAGGCGCACCGACAGTAAGGAAGAATGTAAATGTTTTTCAGTCCGAAAACTAGTGTTCTTGTTGCCTAGCTCAGCAGCACGTGTTGACATTAGGAAGAATGAGAGTGTTTTCCGGACAGCGGTAGTTCAATCCTAAATTTCCTGTTATTTTCTCCGTGCTCGACACCACGTGTTGACAATACAGAGCATAAATAGTTGACAGATATTAGTAGTTCAATCTACAAATTGTGTCATTCTTCCCACGGTCGACGTTACGTGTTCAGAATACGGAATACAAATGCGTCTCATAAAGAAGACAGTAATTATGGATAGTAAACACTCATCGTAAAAACAGATATTACCACAGGTGACATCTATTGAAGGGCATCTTCAGACACTCTTCCTTGTTTACAGTCTGCACATCTTTTACCCATTCGTCGTTCTACACGATAATCTAATCAAAAACAATTTGCAATAACGAAAATGAACTGCCTGATAGTAAAAAATATCTTAAATGCAATCAATTTTGTAAAATAATTAGCAAAATGAGAGCATCCCGCTGTATAATATTAGCCTTGTGTTGCTTGCTTTGTGCGTTGCGCTCTTTGTTACACTCATAAGGATATACACGGGAGAAAATTTCCGGGTCCGTATTTCTGACTAATCAGTGAGACTGTTAGTGATACTGCAAATAACAATATTTAATGTCAGATTTACACTAAATAGTAAATAAGCGGGCATCTTAAGCAATCAACATTATTTGTCTCGCTATTTTTGGCAGGGGGCGCGTCTACTAGCGTGAGAAATAATAAAGGCTCGGTTTATTTCATCAAACATGTTGATATGATAAAGTGATATATTAAACTAGTTTTTCACACCTACATTTCATTGTAAAAACATAAAATAACTCGAGGAATGTAACTCATAAGCCATGGGTTAACAGTACTTACAGTGAGATTACCAATGCCCCACCAGCGGCTTATTACCTCCGAGTTCGAGGAGGTACAAAGTCCGTCTTGTAACGCAAGGCAAGATAACAGAATTTAATTCTTCAAGATCATGTTGCGTAGAATAACATTTTAAATCATCTACGCTCTCACCGTTAATAATGTGAGGTTGGGTTAGAGCGCTATACGTTTTACAAACTCTGAGACTTGCAGCACTTAATGTGAGAAGTTAGATGAGCCTTCACTCCGAGGAAACTTAGGCCGCAAGACGGGGCTCCTCAGCCCCTATTGCCTAGCGTTTTTCAATCAAGGAATGAATTTTCAAGGACAACTTTTGTGCGCAAGATGATTTTTTTCGTCAAGCAGTGAAGATGACGATCACGCAAAGAAGTTTTCGTTAATGAAAACGTCGAATTCTAGAAATTGTCAATACATCAAGAGCCTTGTTGAAGCATGGCTTAAAATTTCGACATACGCATACAACTTATGCTGAAATTGACACTATCACAACCGAATGGAAAGAACGAAGGTTGAAAAACCAACACTAAAAAAGTTGAGTAGCTACAACTCACTAAAAAATAACTTTAATACAAGTATCCTACATTCGGTGAGCGTTAGAAATAGTCAATTATAACTGAGGCATTTGTAGATCATGAAAACGTGAAAATTATCGGCTAAGTATGCCTACGATGATACCAGCGGTAACATAACTTATGTTGACACTTATGGTAAAAAAGTTTGTGATAATATCCATCGTTAATCTTCAGCCAAGACTGCGTCAAAAATGAGCTACACCTGAATGTAACAGAGGAAAATAGGGGTTCATGATTAGTATAAATTAGATAGCTTCAGCTGGACTTTATTCTTTATACTGCCCGAGCTCTTGCGCTCTTCTGCTGAGTGCGTCAGAATGAGTCTTGGAAAACCTCAGACACATGAGGTGCACACGCGTATCTATGCTACGGTTATTACAATTTGAGGGACATTTTTAAAAATGAACGGTTTTTTACATACAAAAAATTACAGGAGAAATCATACGTTAACGAATGAAAAGTAACTTTGAAATGCATAGAAAGTTTTTAATGAAAGGTAAATCCAATTGAGACATCAAATAGGTCAGTTTCTTAGCAAAATATTAACTAAGGGCTACTACACGTTAGGAAATTATCTGCATCTACTGATGGCATTTTCATTTATGTACTGTTGTGAAAAATGATTTTAGAAACCTTCTTGGCCCTACAGCAGAATTTTTTGCTAGGAGTTATGGATAATTGAAATTCATGACCTGTTCGAGTGACGTGTTAGTAGATCAAAGAATTTCATTACTATGTCCTCAAAGTACACAGATGCTAAGATACTGAACTCTCTGGTTTCACTCGCGTATATAGAGTCACAATCGTTGCACCCAATCCAACAAAGCGCATCTCGCTGTCTTGGGAAAGGGATGGAGTCTTTTAATGAGTCAAGCTCGTTCCTGAGGCAGTGCTGGATTTGCTGGTCTCATTCTGTAGGGTTGAAGGATCCGAGCGACGGGTTCACTCGTTCCAGCCACGTACGGGCTGAAATGTGTCTGCTGGTTTCTCGATTAGCATTTATTACTGATTAACTATTAGCACGCAGTGAAACGTGGGGCATATCCATTAATTTTTAAGATATCGACGATTTTTTCTCGTTCCCGAGGTAAATTTTCGGTTTAATAGCCAGAGTATTCCTATTTTTGAATTACTTGCAGACTGTTCATCTTAGGACTGTTCGCCTGCAAACTGTGTACATTAGGATTGTTTACCTGCAAACCTATTTGATGTCGCTTATGAACTTACTTTCTATGAATAATTTTTTATGGTCATTTCAAAATTACTTTTCATTCGTTAACATACGGTTCCTCCTATGACTCTTGTCTGTAAAAAAAACTATTTTTCAAAAATTTCCCAAAAAATTGTAATAATCCATTGCACAGATACGCGTACACACCTCATGTGTCTGAGGTTCTCCAAGACTCATTCCCCTGGTGACGCACTCTGCGGAAGTGCACGAAGGCTCGGGCAATAAAATAGTTAAGTTCAGCTGAAGCTATTTAATTTATACTAGCCTGAATGTAAGTTGAAACTGCTAGCTGTATCCAGGCTACTGAAGAACCACTATACAACTCGGAGCTTCCGTTGAACTTTTCAACCATCGTGCACATCAAGTCTATCGGCATAATGCAACGCCGAAAAAAATAATATTTAATTTTGTACTTAGTAAGAATCTACAAGATAGTCAATTCAAACGTTTTACTTAGTTCAGTGTCATGTGTGACTAAAGTGATTGGAAATGAGTAAATACTCGTCTGTATTTTACGCTCCACCGAAATTTGAAGACAACAACATTTCTTCTGCTCAGACGAGTACAATTGCACAAGAGTTTAAAATTCCTTAAAAAATCTAAAAAATCTCATCAGTACAAAATCTAACTTTCCTAAGGTGGTCACTTTTTATATGAACATTCTTAAGGTACACAGTCCGTAGGAGCTTTCCTAATGTGCACGGTTTGCAGAATATCTTGAATATCTTGAAGTTGTTTGGGCCTCTATGCCCTGGTCACACTGGAGTGCCGCCGGTTTGTGCGCATGCTGTCCCTTCGCATATCTGCAGGTGAACATTCCTAATGTGCACGGTTTGCAGGTGAACATTCCTAATGTGCACGGTTTGCAGGTGAATATTCCTAATGTGCACGGTTTGCAGGTGAACATTCCCAATGTGCACGGTTTGCAGGTGAACATTCCTAAGATGAACTGTCTGCAAGTAATAATTTCTAACGTTCACAGCCTAAAAGGAATGAAGCAGGCTGTTCGTCTTAAGATTGTTCAGCTGCAAACCGTGCACATTAAGAATGTTCACCTGCAAACCGTGCACATTAGGAATGTTCACCTGTAAACCGTGCACGTTAGGAATGTTCACCAATAAACCGTGCACATTAGGAATGTTCACCAACAAACTATGCACATTAGGAATGTTCCCCAACAAACCGTGCACATTAGGAATGTTCACCAACAAACCGTGCACGTTAGGAATGTTCACCAACAAACCGTGCACGTTAGGAATGTTCACCTGCAAACCGTGCACATTAGGAATGTTCACCTGCAAACCGTACACATTAGGAATGTTCACCAACAAACCGTGCACATTAGGAATGTTCACCAACAAACTGTGCACATTAGGAATGTTCACCAACAAACTGTACAACTTAGGAATGCTCCTATAAACTATATACCTTGGGAATTTTCTCGTGAAAAGAGTACTTTACGAACGTTCACCGATAAACTATAAACCTAAAAAACATTTACAAGCAAGCAAGTCACCAACGACGGAAACCATCCAACTCGCCTCACCAACTTTCATTATGCATCCCCAGAACACAATGCGAGACAGAAAGGCTCGCGAAATAGAAGATGAGAAAGCCTGAAATGTTCCCGAACGCCCAGCATGCGCCTAAGGCGAAAGTTTAGAGCGATAGAGCCTTTCTCAGACCGCCACATCCACCATCAATTTCATTCTCAAAGTAGGAACTGTAGTTAGGCCTACAAAAAATAAAAAGATCTCGTACATTTTTACAACATAGCTTTACAAATATTTTAAAGTTAGAAACTGCGGAATTCATGTAATTGTGCACATATCCAGGGCAGGGTTGAGGCGATTCCGTCTTAAAACCCTACACAGAGGCGTCTGGTTGAAGAATGACGCATCAAATTAACACGAACTTATGACACGAAATTCAACCATGAAGAATGCTAAGAAATGCACGGAAGCATCATTGGTCCCGAGACTGACTACGACTGATACATAAATATGCATCAAGTGGAAAACACAGACTCCTAACAAGGCCGCCAACACAATTCTGGGGAGAGAGAGGCTTTGCGAAATGTTATTCTTAAGGCCTCGCAAATCCCGAAATGTCTCGACCCTTTCACGGTGGATTTAAATTATAGTCTACATTAACCTCAAAGCCATTTTCAGGGTACTAACTGTGGCGTTTTAAAGATAATCCCTGACCAGTCGCAAAGAACGGATTGCTAGCTACAATGTGACACTTCGTTTTCCTTTCAGTTTAAAGCAACTGTAAAGCACTTAATATCTCATTCTTAATACAAAAATGTTCATGCTACAGTTCATGATAATTCAAGCATAAGAAATTTAAATCCCCAAGCTTCCACTGTTGGGCGCAATGTAGACAAGTTGAAGGACAAAGCGATACAAAGAAAGCAAATCAATTCCCACCGTGCCAACATGCAAGTTTCGTCGGATAGCTAACCAGTTACAAATTTTGTAATCGCGAAAGTTGAGCTGCTGCTTTAGTAACCCTGTTACTTAACAGTTAAGACTTACAGAGAGTAATAATTACAAATAGGTACTTTGGCTGAAATGTCGTACATTTCTTACTGTTCACGTCTGTTTTCGAATATTTCTAATGACTTGAACATTAATTCTTTTTTTCTTTCAGCGATTTCCAGAACAACAGACCACTCAAAGAGAGCAGATGAAAAAATGGTCCAACTAATGTAGAGTTAACTCGTTGATTATTTTACTGATAGGCACGGCTGAACCCACAATCTCCAATAACGCTGGACACACAAAATAAACCAGACGCACTCACACAGAGGCAACTGAGAGCACCTGGCCACCGTTGGTCGGTCCCTCCCACACGCTACAGCCACCCCAGCCCCCTACGACGGAGGAGGCGAAAGTCGTCACGCTCCCCATGCCATTAGGGGAAATGACCGCTCCTAACTTCATGTTAAAACGAGCCAAAACTCATTCCGAAGTCACTAAATGACGAACTTCGTAGTCCTGGCATTAGCACGAGTCAGCAAAAGCTGTCATGTTTGATGAAATTGCACTAACTGTAACTAAACCAGTTACCCCACGGAAATGTAAGAGGAAGACCCAGCCCTCCGTTGACGAGCAGCGTCAGCACATACGATCCAGTGTTGTCAATTATGTCAGTCCGCAGTTATCTATGCAGCGGCTGGACGCGGAGGAACGACAGCGTGGGGAAGAACAAACACGAACTCGACTAGGTACGAACGTAGCCAAAAACCTCGACAGTTACGGAGGTGGCTCTCACCAGCTGTTCTGCACACTTTGAAAAGCTCTGTCAGTGACTAATTTGATTCGCTAAGCTAGTTTTGGCAAGGCTTTCACAATGTGGTAGGTATATTTTTTTACTTTCAGTGTTCTAGTGATAATCAGCTATTTTATAGCGGTGGTGTTCACTGTCTGAGCAGGTAATTATTGAAGATCCAATATCAGGTAAAGACACCGATTTTCACACCAAGGAAGTAGACCCCAAAAACATGCTGTCGATGGTCCCATAAATATTTCTTCCAGGCCTGCTGAAAGAACTGCATTCGTCCCATCGATTTTCTTCCCTACCAGCCACCCTCCCGTTGCTATAGAGGAACAAAAATATTCAAAGGGATTTTACTAACAGATCATTTTTGTATAGTAAACTGAGTCATTAGAAACTAACCTTATTGATAATTAAACAAGTAGACTTTCGCGGACCAGCGGAGCTGAAGACGATCGATGAATGTGGTACAGAAACACGCACACGCCACCCACTCGAAGGAAAGCTTGGAAGCTACTAACTGGACATGCCGATGCCGGCACACTCTGGAAATCCAAGCGTTTCTGTTCGGTGCATCCGCTACAGCTCCGCGCTGTGGAGCGTTATTGTCACGCAGCTTGTTGCTGCCTGGACGTCCACAGCCACCATTACTGTGAGCTCAAGACTGAATGCCTAAGCTGGAGTAGGATTCCGATGTAAATGATACATTTACTGACTTTGATCATCAGTAAATGTGAACAAAACCTTTGAAATTTCGCGTAAATTTTTGCCTTGAGGGAAAGGTACTCGAATAAGTTACTAATGTGAATTTGTCGCCAGAAACACAGCATGCTGAACAAAATTGGAACATAAACAAGAAGGTACGCTGCGAAACACTTCGATATCCGTGGTTCAGTATCTTAAATTTTCCCACCTGACAGCAACATTTTCCATGTCCTGCAACACCCATTTATAAATCACGACGGATGAAATACAGATACCGCTGTTCCCTCAATGAACGCCCAAATAAATATAAAGCAGGCCTCAATAGCTAGACTTCCACACTGGTCTCAGGAATAGATCACTAAAAAGAAAGTAACTTGCACAATTTAGTTGCATTCTCACAGACGCGACAGAAGTAGGGAGGTAAAAATGTTTTCTTCCATCATAGTTGATGCACGAAATATCACAACAGTTTTAAATTGCTTCCTATAAAATCTATAGGTATTACTCAGCCTACGACGAACAAGATACGTAGCAGCGGTAATTTCAGTAGCCCTGGAAGTGTTACTCTGAATTCGAAAGAAACAAAACAAGCTCTAACTCGGCATGAAGTGATTTAGTGGAAACGTACAATCTAGTTGAAACTATCTATGTTTATGATACTTAAACTTTCATCATCTTACATGTTGGAAGCCGTTCACACTCTTCAGTAATAACATAGGTCAGACATGCCAAATTTATCCCTCAGTAATCAAACAAGGGTTTCTCCATCGTATCATGGTTACGGTTAATTGAGACTCAAGCGAATGAATTATTTTCTTTGGGTTTGGATATTTGATACAAAATAAAGATAAATCATGAGAGGCTCGAGTGGGACTTCAAAAGTGACACAGCGGGTTATGGGTGTTCTACGTAGTTACTCATCAAATTTTCTTATGTGGCCTGAAATTCGACCGACTGAAGCTATTAATTTCAACATTTTGGTTCTCATCGATCACTTGAATAGGAAGGAACTGAAGTACCGACATTTGCACTTCGCAAAAATTGCGAAACAACAATAATGCATCGCTTAGTTTCCATTACATTTATCGGTGTTTGTGTTCAAGACATTCTAAAATCTGTGTAATGAGGCAACAATGATGGATCGTTTAGTTTCCATTACATTCATCGGTGTTCGTGTTCAAGACAATCTGTGTAATGAGGAAGGAATTTTAGATCCTACGTATTATTTTTCTTCTTCTGTATCTGCATGTAATGGTTGTGCAATGATAGACGGTACCTAAATGATTCAAAAACATTTTTCAAATCGTTAGAAAATAAAACAATTGTTAATACATATTCGTTCCATTTGATGTATTTATTTTTGCATTATCTAGCAATTCCACATAAAAGTGCATCGATTAACCGAAGCAACGTATGCTCAAAATAAAAAAATTACGGCAAACAAACACAACTAAACATATTCAACAGAATAAAAATCACACATGATGCTCAATAAATCCATAAGTGTTTTTGCGCCAAAATATCACTTGATTAATAACTGAACTGTACTCCATGCCTTCAATATTCCAATGTGCATGTATTGTTAAATTTTGGTAATCGTTAAGTACTCCATGTTTCTTATGTATCAATATACATGTAATACCTTGGTATGGTGAAAATAAAGATTTTCAAGTGCTCTGCTTCGTAAACATTTACAGTCGTCAAACCTACGTAATTTTAGAGCAGGTATGCTTTGCTTCATACGAATTACCCTATTGATTTAGCAAATTATATTCATCATAATTAACTCCAACGTATTGCTTGAAATTAATCCAGCACTTTACCAAAAAAAATATACACAATTTTCAGTCACGTGGGTGGCAAAATTTAAGTAACCATTTCGCTAACAATAAGATGGTAAACAACTTCAGCTACGATAAGTTTTTACCAAAATTACAGCAAAAATTCATTGTTTCAGAGATGCTCATCAGAGAACATACGTTAACAATTTAAACACGTTAGCATGATAGTTCAAAAATTTTATTCAAGTATGAGACAAAAAAGTACTACTCAAAAGTCAAAATTAAATTAATATCTTTCTACGATTGATAATAACAACAGCGACCCTATAACGAACTACAACTATAAAAATAAATTACAATCCAAAATCCAGACGGAGTCACATGTAGGACCTACACCTTGAATGAACCCAGTGAGTTTGAAATAGAGAGTATAAATGAATATCGCACCAGTCGCAGCTCGGAGACAATGGAGAAAATGGTCTGCGCGAGAAACAAAATCAGTTTTGAAAGAGTGCACGTAAATACATAGACCTCTTCGAAATCACCATTCTTCCTTACACCCCCAAACAATGGGGAGGTTTTCTCAAGTCTCATCATTAATATCACATATCATTCAAATATCGATACTTGGTTCGACTCGACAACAAAGACGTGTATTCTAGCCGCCTACGTTCGTTGACTACAGTAAGCCATTACAAGTGTTGGAACATTAGGGTCGTTCATGTGAAGCATTACGAGTATTCTCGTTAAAAGATGAAGGGTAGCCATAAATTCATGGCAGCTCCAAATAAACCGTAAATACAATTGTCTCGTTGTGTGATTAGCGCTTGTTGTGATGTTTAAATCAATACATTCGAGCTTACTGCTTTGTGCTCAGAGGTTGAATGAAGTCTTAATAAATCATTGCACAAAATGGAGTATTTTGTACTTCGAAAACGCACGTAATTGTTACAATAAAGGATTATTTAGATGAATAGTCATAGCATCAATTCTAATTATTTAGGTGCCTGTAAGATATACGTATAAACTTAATATCATATGCTTCACAATTTTATAGGTTAATCAATGTATATTATTACCCAAGGAAGATGAGAAAATTTCGCATACAAATGACTTTGAAAATATAACTTCAGAAAGAAATAATTACAAAATATTGCACACATATTACCTTCTATCCTCCTCGGAATTCTGAAGTCGCCTAGTTGATTATTTGTCAATAATTTGACAATTCGCTACTTGTTTTGATTGCCTCTTCAATGTAATTAAAATAGTACTGAATTAACACACATTAACAGTTTACCGGGCCCACGTATAACCCTGAAGAGAGAGCAACCTCCCTTGAGGAAATTCTTATACTCAAGAACTGAGAGAATATTTTCTAATTTTATATTCCTAACCAAAACAATATAGATAATAATCTTAGACCGATTCCACATGAGAGGTTTACAAAAATTTGGCAGATGAAATAAAGAGGCGCTAACTAGGCCCGTAAAAAATCCCCAGATGAACAAAAATTACTCGCATTATATCGAACACGTCACTGGCAAAAAATTCTACACTAGTCAATTAGAAACTAGTAAACTACTTGAAGAGTTAAAAAACAAGAAGACATTATAGTGTTTTACACAAGCTCATTTCAGCGAAGCAAAACTTTATGAGTTCCAAAAATGGCAGTGCGTACGTTGCTCATAAAAACGGAAGAGATACCAGCATGAGCAATCGCTTATTCGAAACCTAGTGCTTGCACGCCGCTCTCACGTGTTAACTTCAAGAAAATTCCCTTCAGATGAAGTCATGAAAAAAGCAAGAATGGCACAGCGCGCAGCCTTCCGCATCCCAACAAAACCTCTTGCATGCATCAGACAAACTTAAACATAATTACAGGCACGACACCTTCCGAAACGTCAATACTTGGATATGAAGTTAACCGGCAACATTCATCATCAAATCTATCTATTGTCTTTATTCATTTTTAATTTCACTTTTATTTCAGTGTTTTGAACCGAATTCCAAGAAAAGACTCGCTACAAGCTTTTTGAAAACTTCAGTCGCAAAGCAACACAAGTTATCCCGATTCTCAGGTCCATGAAACAACGCCACTATGCTTTCATGCCAGAGCATCTCAGAAGGCACTTTTCCCTAGGCTACTGAAACTCAGGAATGCTAGGAAGAGGTCAGCTGGTGACCCACGAGTGGGCGGGGCCTCGCACGGCAAGCACTCGCCATCTGCAGGCGAGCGCGTTTTGAGCACACACGCTCGCTGCACGCTCCCATCACGTGATATCAGCGCGGTGGCAGACGTTGGGGCAGAACAGCTCGCAACTTATAATATACTTACGTCGCAACTGTTGTCTATGTAGCGCGATGGGTGAAAGCCGACGAGAGCTTACGATTTCACAAGCGCGCGGAAGTTTATTATCATAATATTGCAGTAAAATATTATCTAACCATAAGTTACCTATCCGAAAGTTACGAGTAGTGTAATAAAAAGGGTTTCAAATTTCGTAATTATATATAATGCGCACACGCGATGCCATTAAAATACAGGTACATGCCTCCCATGCATTTTGAACCAGCTTTCGTTCGAAACCTCAACAAGAATGAATTCTCAAGCTCCTCGGTAGGAGAAAGATTCTTGCCTAGTTTTGAACTGAAAAAGTGCACGAGGTTATTGTATCGAGTATTAGTCTCGCGCACATACAGTACATGGAATCTGTTCAGTAGTTTCGGCGGAAAAAACGAACACTCATTAAGCAACAAGTGTAGCATCCCTTACCTTCATAATGCTTGAAACGAAAACACGTGTCACGTCCCGAATGAAGTATCGAGTCTTAGAATCCTGTTATTCCCCTGAACATATTGAAAAGTGACTGTGTTAGAATAATATAGGTAAGATTCAATTGACATTTTATAGTAATCCTAGAACACAAAGATTAACATTGCGACGTAAGAAATGACGAGATGAATGTTACGAGGTTTCCCTACGATCGCGTAGTAACAAGCCCTGAAGGCAAAGAGAAAAGGCGCAGGAGTAAAAGGATGTTAGACGAGCATTCAAGGCGCCACACAAGTAAGGATTAACTCTTGCTCCTCAACTTGAGAGGTAAACAGCAGAAAGTATCACAAAGCGACAGGCTGTTCAGATTTTTAAAAAATCATATATTAATCTTTTGAAGTAATTATTTCGTTAATATCTTTGACACTATTTTATGAATGATTTAAGAAGAACTAATGGTAATGAGTTCTCCAAGTTCTAGCACGGCTAACAATCGATCGAAGTTAGATCGCAAAATACGAAAAATTATGAGGTAAAGAATTTTCCTCTTTCGACAACAGTTAGCCCAACGATTTGTCCGAACGACGAGCTGTCGAGCAGTTGACACAGGTAGGCGGCCTAACCGCTGTCTTGCAAAAAGGGCGACACCAGTAATTAGTCTGGGAAACAGGCGTGAAAAAATGTTGTGACACAGCTATCAGGTTACACAAACGAAGCATGAAAAAGCGCGAGTTAAAGACTGGTCAAATAAGCACCGTTCGGATACGTTCATCAAGCAAAGAGTCGATGATAACTTCCTTTTTACTGGAGCTTTTTTTTGGTGCACTTTAAGGGAAAAATTACTTGTTCTTTTACAGTTTCATTGTTACAGAAATTCGCAAAAAGTGAGTTAAATAGGGGTGCATACCATTTCAGGATTTTAATATTATCGTATTTGAAGAACAAATTCTTGTCATCTCCCCACAACATTAGCAGAAATAGACGAGGTTTCCTTTCGAATAAACAGAATGAAGGACATGTTTGGCAGTAGAGGCAACAGTTTTGGCAGCAGCACCTGAATCCGTAGAAAGAATTAACTCAACAAGGCACCCAGGCTATGTTTGATGGCACTCACATTTTTTCTTTTCGTATCTAAACGATATCCCAAGGTGAAAATCTGCAAAAGTTGTTATCAAGACTGTCTATGCAAACCACAGCGCAAGCATTGTAAAGTATTCATATCTATTTTTATGATACTCTATACTCGTAGAGCAGTAAAGTAGATCATTCAACGTCTACAAAAACTGCAATGCCACTTGAACATTCAGCTTTACCTTTCTAGAAACTCGGTCGTTAACTCAGTAGGTGTTCATGTACAGTATACATCTGAATGTGTAGTGTATTGTT
Organism: Orchestia grillus; assembly: GCA_014899125.1. Classification (NCBI taxonomy): domain Eukaryota; kingdom Metazoa; phylum Arthropoda; class Malacostraca; order Amphipoda; family Talitridae; genus Orchestia; species Orchestia grillus. Next base: position 8,764 of record VOMN01067377.1, on the reverse strand, counting down.
TGGAGCAATCCAGTGAAAATGTACGGTGCCTGTCATCACTGGTTCGAGCAAATATCAGTGTCCTCAATTTGGCGAGCTCCTATTACATTTTCCCTGAATTATGCAGAAACGTTTTATCTCTCTCTACAACAAACGCAGCCCAAGTTCAGAATAATATCCATTACGTAAAGCATTATCCACGTTTTTTTCCCACGGGCACACACGTGGTGCGGCTAATACCAGCTTTAGATTCCCTGCACGGGAGGGAGTCTTAAATTCTTCGCCCAGGGAATTCCCGCCGATGAAACCGCAGCAACAAGGAACATTACTGCAATTTGAATGCTCAGCGAATCTTGCCTAGGTCATACAGTGACCCAGAAAATAACAACTACCCGAGAAGTCACACGGTGAAGTAGAGATTTGCAAATTTTGTCTAGAAGTAAAATATAGTGAAATTACGGGAATTTTCGTTACAGTTCACTCATGAATCTTACACAACGGTGAATATAAGGTTTAGAGATTTAGATATTTTATAACACTGATGATTTTGAACTTTAAAGCCATTGCAGAAATTGCAGGGAGTTGAATTGCTAACGCTCGTTAACGGAGTTTCTTATTGATGTCACTAGTGCAATAGAACAAGTTAGCGAAAAAGAAAAATCTAACTCCAACTGAACAACAAACATCACACTAGGTTTACATTCTGATAAACAAAGATCGAGTGCAGAGAGACCCAGGCCACTGTTGCTTCCAACCAGGCCACGGTCGCTTCACGGCTAAAAGCAGTGTTCAGCTAGTAAACATATCACTTCTAGCGACGTCATCTCCCCTATGCCTCACAAAATTTGAAATTCAATGTAGAGTGTGACAATTCTACAGTAAGTCGGGTTTAGTGTGTAGAGCAAAATTACCTGCAAACTGATGTTTGTTTCAACCTGACATTTGCGAGTGACTCGAGAATATTCAACAAAGGAACTTCAACTTCCAACGTTGCATATGTACATGATAGCAAGATTGAAGCTTGTCGTGAGTGTTCTTTATAAATATATTCGTAGATTAACAAGAGTCATTTTATTATGTAAAAAATTTCCCTTCGAATCTTTTTCTAAACTGAAGGGTATTAACTCCATTTATCAGTTGAAATCTTTAACACGGTATATCAAGTTTAAGTGCCAAATAAATTCGAATTTTTAAAAGCGAAATTTTCGTAACTCTCTACGATATTGTTCAACAATGTGTTTAAAGTCCTATGAAGAGGGGAAACTTGCAAGTAACACGCGTCTCATGTTAGTACAATTGTTCCCCCAAGGGCAAAATGTTTCTCACAAAAATGGTTCCTCTAATTGTGAAATGGATGTAAACTTACCTGCAGTAATTTATTGAACTCCATCTTGTTAAAGTGCGATCAGAGAAGTTGAAATCTTTGTTAACTAGCGTAGTTCACGGATATTCTGAGCTCACACAACTAGTTTTTCGGCACAGGGTCGTCTACAAAAAAACTAAATGCTAAATAAAATGTTCAACCATGCCAAAAAATCTGTACCGAGACCAAATTAGCAAGTTAACACAAAAAACTGGAGAGACAGTCAGCAGTTAGTCCGTTTGCAATAGTTCCGAGACGCATAGTACCAGACGCGCACACTCATCTCCACGCATCTGACGATATACTGAAGTCGAAGTTGCTGAACAAGTGAGTAGCAGTCGAGCACCGCAACACTGAACACGCTCACAGACACAGCGTCGCAGGGCGCGCCATGTCCTCATTGGCCACTGCCACTACGGGCGAAACCTCTGTACTCCGCAGTCTAACGTGACGCTAGTAGCGAGATTGATGTGGGTATCCAGCTTTTCCTACCTAGAATAAACGTCAGCTATTATGAACTGGTGCACATGGAAAGATTGTTACCAATTTCATCATATGAACGTTCCTTATGTAATATGTGAAATCGCCAGTTCCAGCAAACAGGTTTTACGTACAACTTCTGTGTTCAATGGAGGGTCATGTCAATATATCTGATACACTCTGAAACACTCCCAACCATGATTGGAACAAATGGCATAATATTTGAAAACCATCTTGGCATTTGGTTAAGATTCGTCTCATACGAATAAAGATTTTTAATGCAATTAAGCTATTTACATACCAAAAGTTTCAACTCGATCGATGCGTTATTTCTTTTCATTATTCCTACGTGAAAAGCGCGAGGAATTTTCCATGCCGTTGTAAGTTAGCAACGTTTCAAATTCTTCTATCATGAGTGCATTGGCATTTTCAAAAGCATCTGAACTCGATTCCGGAAAGGAATTAATGCATGAACATTTAACATTTAAAGCGTAACCATAAACCAGGCTTCACGTCCATTTTGTGGAGAAAATTCTTTGATCGGGTGCTCCTTCATCCTTTACCGATTTGACCATGTGTAAGAGATATAGTTTCTCGGTAAGTGACGCAGAGCAGCGTTTTGCAACTTGCTCACCTGTGCTAAACAAAAAAGTCAAAATCTTCTCCGTGATCATTTTATGGCAGCGGTACCTTGATATTTGTCTAGCTGTAAAATTTTCCTCGTGACTTAACTACATAAGACGACTGCGTGCACTGTTGTTAGAGTAGGAATTTAATGATGAAGCACGAGTAATGAAATGATTCCATTGAAGCCAAATGAAACAATCCAATAGGTTAAAACTATTCAAAGCAAATACTATATAAGTAAATATACAAGTTAAAACTCATAGAAATGGTTATAAAACATGACACATATATATATATATATAAATATATAAAATTTCATTGTTTATTGAAATCTCACGATCTTTGTGTTATGATTGTTTAAATTTAAGGAACGAATGAGCTGAATATCATAAACAGGTGTATACGAAGTTGCGCCTGGTGTAATGTCTGTACTTTTATTTCAATTGTTAATTGAACATTTTCAAACATATTCTTGTTCTCTAAACATTACCTAATGTGTTTAATCATACCCTTTTTTACGTAGGACTCAGAATTATTCAAGGTTATCCGAAATATGTTTAATAGCAAAAAATTGAAATTAACTTGTACGTTATAATTCTTATTTGACCCTTTGTATATGTGATACAGATAGAAAGACTATCACAAAATGTATCATAGCACCCACCGCAATGCCATTCAATTGTTATTCAGTTATGAAAATGCAATTGCCTTTGCCCGACTATAATTACTCGTTCTTTATATTATACTAGACCACACGTGACCCGTTGGGTCAAATAAAATTTATCAAAATCAAAGCGTACTCAGAAATATATCCTATGCAGTTAAGTCGGTATCCACAATACAGGATTAAACGAAGAGTATAAATTTCGAATATTTCAGATCCGACAGACAAACGTGTGTACGGTTTCAAGCAAGCAAGCAAGACGACCAGAGTTTTAGTATTATACTAGATTGATAGATAGATAGATTATCTCAATGCCTCATAGCTGCCAAATTTGTTACGTAGTGTTTATTGAAGGAGATGCGTTTGATGTACTAATAAATTTAATGACGAGTTTTTTAAGATGCTTGACGTCTTGCATCTGTCATTCCCGTGTTAAATTCTCATATTAAAGTCCTGTAATCATGAAGAATTACTCATTCTTTATATTATCTCAATGTCTCATAGCTGTCAAATTTGTTACGTAGTGTTTATTGAAGTATCATCAAGAATTACTCGTTCTTTATATTATCTCAATGCCTCAAAGCTGTCAAATTTGTAACGTAGTGTTTACTGAAGGAGATGCGTTTGATGTTTTAATAAATTTAACGACGAGTTTTCTAAGATGCTTGACGTCTTGCATCTGTCGGTCCCGTATTAAATTCTCATATTTAAGTCCTGTAATCATACTCTGCGCATTTCAATTTTTCCTTCAAAAAAATGATAACCTTTAAAAAAAACGGGGAGTGAACAGGTTTTATACACAGGTAACCTCACAATATTAAACTTTAAACCTCCTGCAGTTTCGAATTTCATGTCAAGATGTTTAGAATTCCCGCATCCTAATCATGAGGCGGGGTCAAAATATGATGAGTAATAAATGCGAAGCTCAGTGACGCATGGATGTTGCCCCTCCAACGCTTTAGACCTTGGACCCAAGATCTCAGGTGCTGCCAAAGTCGACTAGCGAGTCAACTTCGCTCCTACATGGTAGTTGAGGGAGTAGGTGACCTCACGTGGCATTTGATTTTAAGTAGAAAATTAAATGAAGGCAGAACTAAATTTGATTAAAACTTAATTGCATTGCTGGAAACAAAAACGTGCAAGGAGTCTCGTAAGCAGCAGCAAAAAATCTCCTGAGTTCCTCCGAAGCAGACATGTTGTAAAAAACATACTGAACGTGCCTATTCCCTCAACGGCATGTTCTAACATTGCTGAAAATATTCCTTAAAATTTCAAAATATTTTTATTCTTCGAATTGATCTTTTTACTTCGTCGATTGGAAATGTATCTTCTAAAGTTTGTGTCAGCAACACAAATCGCCCACGAAGTTTTGGGCGAACACAAGCCTTTACACAGGGTGTTCAATAAACACAGGACCTCTGTAAATCCTAAATAAATATTCTACTTTTAGGGTGATCATTTAAACTATGTACCAAAGGAAAGAGAAAATTTGAGAGATTATTTATATATGACTGTATCTACGATACGTATTGCGCAGGATGGGTATCATCGTGATGGTTTTTTACTATCAATGTCATTTTTCAAACTTAATTTAAACTTATAAATCTCTCAAATTTTCTCTTTCCAATTGCATATAGTTTTTAATTATCGTTTTAAAAATAAAATGTCTATTTAGGATTTACGGAGGTCTGGTCTTTTCTGTACACCCTGTTCGACTGCTTGAAGTCAAATATCATGTCAAGCTATAGTCGCTAAGTCCAACTTCTTTCTTTTCCAAATATCACATACGTAGTATGTGATAAACACTACGTGAAGAAGAGCGAGCATACAAGAATAGTTTTTTAGCTACTGACTTACTAAACGTTTTATACAATTGATATCACTGTTGGCTACCTGTTATTCATCACAAGAAGCCTAGCGAAAAAAAAACCAGTGAGTGAGTCCGCCGGAGACAATATATGTTCATATTTTAATGGTTCATCAATTGACTTACCACAGTTTTTGACTAAATATTGTACGTTAACCAGCTCAGAACACACATTTCACGAAAACACAAGGACAGGTACGTGCGAAATCCTTTCTAAATTAATTTTTCATTTTCAAAATAAGTAAGTAGGATTAAAAGTATATATGTTTCATGTCCATAATTTTTCGTACTTATGTATGAATTTAATGTAACAAGAAACATTTTATGTCAACACAAAAGGAGAGTCCATGCAGAGCTCAATTTACGACTTAAAGGCCCTGGCTCAGCCAAAAGTTGCGCTCACTTCTGATCAAGAGGAGCCGGCTGGGTCCGATCCCGAACCTGTGCTCTTGATGATTTTCATGCTGTCATGAAGTGTTTCTTTAAGAAAGAAAGATTAAATACGTCATTTCCCACAGCACCCAAGTATAATAGAGGATACCAACTTGACGGGGGTAACTGTCATTGCATCCTGTCATTAATTAAACGGGCTTTGAAAAATCAAAATGTTGTACTTTCAAATTGAGAAAAATAAAGTGTCTTTCATTTGTCTCTGCTTCTCGTAAACTACTCCTACTTTGTAACGACTGCACTCGTCGAATGTGAACAATTCCAGATTGTAAAGTTCTCTAAATTTATGTTTTTTCTTCATTACTGAAGATACAGTTACCTTTACTTTGACTAATTCCATGACATTGGCCCTGCAGTACATCGTCGGGCTTTCAATAGCTTATAACTAAAGGTGCTTGAAGGATGTGAAGTTTAAGCTTCATTTTCCAAGAGAAGCACTCAGTGGTTCCGTGAAAATCAGTTGCCTCACCCGGGAGTCGAACCTTCTTTCTCGTGATGTGAGCTCATCACGGTGACCAGTGTGCCATGGTGTCCTGTACAAATGCAATACGATCGATAAAATCGTCCCCTCCACCTACAGAGCACCTTGTTAGTGCCGGCAAACAATCGCTCTGCAGTCATTCCCAGCATAAAGTTCCATCAACTACGGCAAGAATCAAATGACACGGGAAATATTTGTGTCATAAGAAGAAAGACGAAGGCGTTGTAAGAAGATAGAGCGGTAAACGTGGCTCCGATCTTCTCTGTTGGGACCGATTAAATTGTGACATCAGAATGGCTTAATTCGACGAATGTTAATTTTTACAAGAACTGAATTCTTATCAGATATGTGGTAACAGTACAAAATATTTCATTTTATTTACTTCTATGTTATAAATTCAATATTCGCTATCTCACAAGTTGCTGTGAAATAATATTAATTTCGTCTTAACGATTATAAACAATAAGTATGGTATAATAACTAATTATTAATAAAAAATGAAGCACCTCTTTCTTAGAATATAAAATGACTGTAAAAGAAGTAAAAATTCTCTCTCGGTCTCGCTCTAAAATAACTTTCATACGATTTTTCTATAACCTTTTATAACGATCATAGCTTTATGAAATAAAGAAGGTATGAAGGCTCCAAAGGAATTAGTGAGGCGTACACAAGTAGTTCTTTTTTAAATATCAGCCCAATCTCATTAACATAGAAGTACAAAGTTCAAGGGTCTTACATTTTTACCGGCACTTATGGCATGCTTCATAAATCGAAAATTGGATACTGCCTATGCCAGGTAGAACTGTCTCAAAAAATAATAATATTAACATAATATAGTACATTATTTATCATTTTAAACAATGAAATGGGTAGGTATTACCGAAACAGTACATATACGATCCTTTATATTTTTAAAATCATCAGTTCTAGAAGAAATGCAATTACTTTTGACAACCCAGACGTTAAACTTTAAACTGTACACAAATAATGTAATACCATTATTTATGGTACTTGTACTGTTTAGATGATCCAGTCTCTATATCTACCATTATTTTACCGGAATTACCTTTCGCGACACCGATTCCGAAACCGATTTTCGATACGGGAATTGAAATGCCAAGAAAAGCCTAGATCAAAGAATTAATTTCATTTACCTCTCATTTCTCACTTACTCCACCTAGAAACCTCAAATTAGTTGCAAATAAGAGTTCGTAACTTTATCCTTATGCACACATACGAATTAACCCCCTCACTTGCCCTTCCCCTCCTCCAATACGTACGGGGTGCGATCTCCCCGTCTCCAGTCTTGTCTCACTTCTCATTTTTTACCTAATGCTCCTCAAATTGTTCTCAAAATGAAGCTTACTAAAATATCTAGCTCACATATTCTATGCAAATTTTCTCCTCATACCCTAGGTGGGGGGAGGACCGACCCCAAAATTTTTAAATCACTCTTATTTCTCACCTATTTCACATAAAGACCTCAAATTAGTTACAAATGAAAGCTCGTAACGTTCTCCATGTGCACGCATACGAATTAGCTCCTTACATGTTCCCTCCCCCCAACACGAACGGAGCGTGATCCCCTCCACACATGGGGGACCTCCATTTTTGTCTTATTTCTTATTTTGTACCTACTGCACCTAAACACCTAAACTCCTCAAATTGCTCTCAAAATAAAGCATATGACAAAGGCTTTGTGTAGCAATACTTTTTATTCCCCTCGTCTCATCCTACGTGGGAGGGGGGGACCGACCTCCAAATATTAAAATGACTCATTTCTCATCTATTCTACCTAGAGAGCTCAAGCTGCTCTCAAAATGAAGCCTCTGATGATAGCTGTGTGCGGAAAGTCGGCCACTGTCGCTCATTTAACTTGGCGACTTCCTAATGTCTTTTTTGCCCTCTGCCATTTTCATTTTCTCTTGCTCCTAAAGAATTATTGTTTCATGTATTTTTTGTTTTCATGGTAAGATTTTTTGTTAATGCGGTTTTATTTTACCCCCCCATTTAGTGGCTGTTTTTCGGTTTATTATGCTCCTATTTTTTTCCTCAACTTTTTGGAGCCCTATAGAGTTTTTGTGTCATCGTTTTGTGTTCATAATACGGTGTAACTTATTGCTTTGTTCGTAATCATGATTTATTGTTTCTATGCTATTATTTTGCTTCTCTTCTTCGTGACCTTATTCCTGTCTTGTTATTTTCGTTGCTTTTATTTATGAGCTCGTGCTGCGGTGCATTTGTTTTTCCAAGTATTTTTACGTTCACTCTCTTAAAAGGAATGATCAGGTACGCGTGGAGTTATAATTTTCGTACTTTGCGTGTTAGAATCTCTCGACAACATCGTGTACACTTACAAAATTTCGGAGTAGAGAGGTTCCATAAAATGTTTTAGCTCCGATACGGCTTGCTGGTTCAGTCAAATCGAGCACACTGTTCTCGATCAATTAATGGCCAATGTTTCAACATGTATCCCTGACAATATAGTCTCAAGGGAGGCTTTCCTAGTAAACTCATACCACAAAACCATTTTGAACGAATGCTGTCAGTTTATTTTACTTTTTATTTTACCTGCAAACGAACATCCTGGTACTTACTTTAATTACTGGCACATATGTTAACTGCTCGCTGTGTTTACGTCTAGCATTGTCAGAGCTCCGAGAACTTACAGAGTTCATCGAGTTTACTTACTGTTCTTGAAGCCGCATATCACAGAATTATAATGAGTTTACCACATTTACAATCATATCCGCAAGATCTACAGCTGTGTGCACACTCAAACATCTTATACTCGTAAATATCTATTGTACCCAGTGATGGGCATTATCGGCGATAAATTATCGATCGATAATC
>VOMN01067376.1:0-22032 GCA_014899125.1 Orchestia grillus | reverse complement strand
GTTTTCGGGGAGAGTGGTGGTCGAGTGTTGACAATAATCATTTGATGTTTGCCCCGAACTGTAAAGTCTGCCTTCTTAAATCACTCTTGTTTGGAGTACAGCTGGTTTAATATCACTCAGACGCAAACACGTTACCACTGTGTGTGAGCGTTTGTCTCATCCCGTGATAGCGGCATGCTCGTATTGGATCAAGTTCGGCTTCTCTTTCATTCTCTCACGTGAGGAGGGCCTGAGTACTGTGTGACTGATGTAAACGAGTGCCTTATAGTTCATCACTCTTCATCGTCCCTTCATTTTTCATCCGTTGAGTTGTTCCATGCTGCTCTGAGGGATTTTAGAATTCAATTTTTACTACAATCATGCACCTTGGGGAACTCATTCATCAATACCTCTGCGTTGTTTCCATTAAATTCAACGCATCCCTTTTACAGGGTGTCTCATAAAAATTTACCCATTAGATGTTCATAACTTGAATTCAAGAACATGTAGGATGATTAATTTTAGCTCATAGGTTCTAATGTATTTTGTTTTGTTAAACTAGGTAAATTTCAAAATGACTTCCTTTCGTCTCGATCTTAAGATCCAGACGACGCATAAATGAGTGTCATGAATTCCTTATGACACCTCAAACAAAGCAGACCATAAAGCCTGATGAACATTTTTCAGAACAGCCATCCTGAGAAAAGGATTTAGCACAGACATCACTTCAAGATGAACCAAATAGTGGAAGTCCGTTGAATTTAAATTTCTGAAGTTTATTCAGAAAAGTGGCCCGTTATCGCAACATTGTTGTTTGTCTACGTAGTGCTGTTTATCGTTATATACCATCATTCTCCCTTTTTTGTTTCCTGAATGACGAGCGATTATTGCTTCTTATACTTGCAACAAGAATGGAAGATAACATTCCTATGTGGGAAGGTCATCTGAATGAAAAGATACATACTCTAATAATATGGAATTTGAAATTTCATTTATATTCGAAATTGTTCTAGACTATTCTTGGTAAATATTTTTTCGAAAATTCTAAAGAACGTAATGTGATGCAAGACTTGCTATGCCTTGTCATTCACACGTGAACGCCGCTTTGAGGAGACGAATGAGCTTAGCGTTGTCTTGTGGCAGAAGATTATTGACCTTCACAAATCAGGTGATATGTCAAAATGCTTCCTTATCCGGAGATCTACAGTGCAATTTATTGTAAAGTTTAGTCAGTTTTGCTCAGATGATATTTTACCTTGATGTATGAGAAACATGTCATGGAGAGGACGAGAATTGTGTGAAACTTGTGTCGTGAATTTGATACGATCCCAAAAGCTGTGGTGAATGGTATTGTCAAGACGTTGGATACGCAGGTTACCAGCGTGAGGGCTCACCCAATGCAGCTTTATAGGAACAAGAAAGGACTGCGTGGTTATCGACGACGACGAACGCCTCTTCGTACTCTTGTATTCCATGTCGTGTTGATTAAACTTCCCTAACACTCATTTCGACAAAGAAGATTTCTCCTGGTAATAACTGCAATATGCGGTGAAATGAAACAGAGTTTTTAGATATAATAATGTCAAGAAGGTTTAGAGCGCGGAAGGTGAGGCTTTCCTCCCCAAAGATAAGTACCAAGTGCTTTGTCTTCAAATGGCGTTGGAAAACTAATTCCGATTCAAGGATAATAAAGTCTGACTATTATATGAAAATTTTGGTTGAAAACCTTAGGTTTGAGTATCTTGTAAGTAATCTAGGCTGACGATTCACCCTCCAGTAAAATAATGACCCCAAACATTCATCTTAATCTGTAACTAAATGGTTTGAAGATGAGAAAATAAGGTATACTCATGCCTTCAATGAGTCTGAGCTTGAATCCAATGGAAATTTATACCGCGACCTTTGGGTTGAGAGAAGTCGCCGGGCTCTAAATCTCCAGGAATTAAAACGCATAGCAATTGAAGAGTGTGAGAACATCGCACTTGAAACTTGGCTTGAATCTCCCCAAAAATTATGAAAGAAGACTTCAAGGGGATGTAAAATAATGAGCTGTGTCATTGACTAATATTGTAATTGTTGTTTTCCTATTGTATGAATAATTCTGTGTTGATAATTTTTGCAAAATTTACTGGTATTTGTTCTATCTATCCTATTCTTCTAAAATTTTAGTTTTATATTCCTTCTCATGTGTTTATGAACATATGTAGATCTTAGCACTGCACAAATATTATATTTTGAAGAATTAGTGAAAAGAAGTCAATATTGGAAGCTGTACGAATAATTCTGTAGCAAACTGTGCATGCATACATGTTATATGTTTTCAATTAATTAAAGTTTTATATTGTACTTTCTCGGGAGGCATAGGATAGGCTATAGGCAATAGGGCTAGGTTTGTTAGTAAACTCTCTAATACTATGGGAACTAGCATCCCCATGGGGGACATTCTTAGGTTACCTCAGCTTTAATTAGGCCTTCGGGATTTTTATCTTTCGTGCCAACTTTGCTTTTTCAATTTTCATACCGTCTTCACTGATGATTCTTTATCTTTTCTTTTTCTTCCTTCTCAACTTGCTGTTTTTATGCGCAAGGGATCTTGTGTGAAAACACACCTTGTGCATAGATTCCCCGTTCTCCTAAGTCCATAATTAATGGTCCCTTCTCTTTCGGTGCGAGATAGTCCGAGTCACTGAAACGTTGCTATCCGTACTACTACCGTCCGATATTGTATTATTCGAAAGTAATGAACTAAATATGTCTTGAATGTGTGAGAGGTAATAAGTTACTATGACTGATAGTAATAACAAAGTAACGATGACTGATTGTAATAACAATAACTCCGTACTGCCGTGACCATATTTCCTAATTTCAGATTACTCTATGCCTATTGAGTGGAACGACCCTACTGTACTTCTAGATGATATGGACTTTGCTTCACTTCCATCGCCTTTCACCCCGAAAGACGGAAAGGCTCTCCTTAGTGACAGCGGCTCGAGACAGCACACTCTGTCAGTTGTACGTGGGGAAAATAGACAAGCGACTCGAAAAACTGGATTGCAAGATGGATCTCCTGTAGAATATGTACATCCTTCTCTTGAAGATAAAGTTACCCCCGAGCGTTCATTAGAAAATGAACCAACGACAGCGCATGTGCATGTTGTAGAACGTGAACTAACTTTTGGGACTGGAAAACCTCGATCCAGTTCCCGAATCGAAAAATCTCTAGCTGACGGTTTTCATGAGCTTCCTTCTGGCTTTGGTAGTGTCACGACGGCCAAAACTAGCAAAGATAATTCTGCAGGCATTGAAGTGATTTCAAATGAGTCTATCAATCTTGAAGAAGGTTCGCTTGTTCCTTCTGAGTGCGGCCAGACTGGCTTGTCGGGTGATATTACTGCTTCTAATCTTATGCCTCGTGAATTCACCTGCCCAATTGCTTGCGGCCATTCTTCAGTGAAGAGTTCTTGTGTTACTTCTTTTGAAAGTAACTCTTCTGAGGCGCCTATTGAAGCTTCACTTACTGGCGAAGTAGCGTCGAGAAGCCTTGAAATCGGTGATCCGGAAGCTATGGTATGCGACCGCGCAACTTCGCCTTTAGAATTTGCTTTTGATGGTGCCCTCATTGCGTCTACTGTGGACGAAATTAAGGAAGTAACATTGAATAATGCCGCCATTTTAGGAGAAGCTTTAGAGGAAATACAAGGTGCTTTTGTGACCCAGGCAAAAATGATACAAGCTGTGGATATTGTAACACAATCTTGTCAGACGGTGGAATCGTGGCTTGCGGACTTGTGCGTTGAGGCACGGACGCTTGAGAAAAAACTCGATTTTTCGTTAAGCGAAAGTCTAATGGACAAAAAAATTGAACCGCAATCAAGCTCAGCGGCGCAGACTGCTAGCGATGCGAAAAACTCGTGGCTTTTAAAAATCGATTCTTTTATAGCTGAAATTAAAGACGTCTTTATTACTTCTAAAGCTTCCAATGACTTGTTGAGCAAAAACAATGAACGCTTAACGGAAACCAACCAGTGTTTGCAAATAAAGGTTAAGACTTCAGAAGCGATGATCTCCCAGCTCAGCGAAGAGATGGCGTTGGCAAAAGCAATTATGTGTGAGAATGGTCCGTCGGATGAGTATTTACCTGATGTCGCTAGGAAAGTAAGCAACAAATTCAACTCCCTTGAAGCAAAATTTCATGCTTGTAGTGTCGATAAACTTCTATTCGAGAACAAATTTACTGAGTCTAAGCTTGAGATGGAGAATATGCAAGAACTCTTAGTAAAAGAAAGGCAGCAATTCAAGGTTAAGTTCGACGAAATGGTAAGTCAAAAAAATACAGAAGCAGAAGAAATACGAAAGCAGATGAGTGGAGCTCTAGAAAATATGGAAAAGCAAAGTACTATGCAAAGAGAGGAACTAGAACAAATGACTATGAAAATTGAGGTGTTGGAAAAGCAAACAGATACGAAGAAAAAGCAACTTGAAAAACTGACAAGGGAGGTGGAGAAATTGGAAGAGCGAAGAAACATAGAAAGAGAACAAATGGAGAATGAAATCGTAGAGCTACGAGATAAATTAGTAAAACAAGCAATACAATCTGCGTCAGAATTGAAGACGTTGGATGATCAAACAAGACTCACATTAGCTAAAGTACGGGAAGATGCAGGACAAGTAATTGCCGAGAAAGAACAAGCCTTGACGAGTAGCAAAGCGACTTTGATGAAGATGCAAAACCTGTGGAAAGGGTTGAGCTTGGAGTATGAGAAAACTGTCCATGAAAAAACGTTCTTACTCGATGAGATAATATCTCTACTGGAAACTGTGCAAAAGACCGTGTTCGAGCTTCCAGAGGATTCGAGTTTCAGGGAGGACTTCAAAGCTCCGATACCGCTTGATGGAACCTTAAAACCTCAAGAGGATGCACTGCAGAAAAGAACGTGTGAATTATCGAGTCCAGTCTACGAAAAAGAAAAATTTCCAGCTTTGAAAGAAGTGAGGCAGGCAATCGCGACAGTGCTGGGGCTTTTGGAGCAAAGAAATGTTCTATTTGCTCGGTCTCTAGAAACTGCAAAGCAAACTGTTTCCGACCTTCATGAGGACATCAGGCTATCCGAGTCGGAAATCAGCGGTTTGCTGATGTCTGTCAAATCCGTCCAGGTAAATAAATGAGTTTACATTTTTATTCAGGGGAGTAGATAATTTAACTCTTCTGTGCAGATGAATTGATAATCCAACTCTTCTTTGCAGATGAATTGATGATTGATCTAACTTTTCTGTGCAGATGAATTGATGTTTTGTCGATTCTGTACATGTTCCATATTCTATATCATTTGTGTAGGTGAATAGATGCTTCGTCTATTTTGTACAGGTGAATAGATATTCTGTATGCTGGCTGTTGCCATAACAAGGAGAACTGCCCTCGGTCTAGTGCCGGTACGGGCTCAACCTGTTGGCTAAAGTTGAGAGATGCTCACGTCATCCTCAACACACAGTGGCGTCCGGAAGGGGAGCGTTCCATTTTGCTAAAAGTTTTTCCCTATGGGACGGGTCTGTTTCAAATTTGGCACACGCATGTAACTCGATGAAATAAGCACATTTTGTTCCTGATAAATTTTTATTTTTTGAAGGAAAACGAAGTATAAAAAACGAAATTGTGATCAACTTTCAAATAGAATCAATCACGCACATTTTTGCACTAGAACGATGGGGAATATCTTGTTTAATGCGTTGCAATGTGTGCAGTAACGGATGCGTTCTGGTTTTTGAATATGTCTAAAATTAGATTTTAAAGATTTTTTCGAAAAATGAATAAATTTGATAACTTTGTCCACTTTTGGTATGAAAAAAGTGGACAAAGGGGATAACTTTTTAATTTCCTAACAATGGAACCTGAGAGCCTATGAACTTTTGCTCTTTTAGCTATGTATCTTTTTCAAATTTTTATAAATGACATTTCTATAACGGATCCCATATTTGCATTGAAATTCGCCGTCGAATAAGTTCTATGTCAATTCTGAACGTCTGAAACTGTAGATTTGATAGTATTCTAAGTGCGAAAAATCCAATTTTGACAAGAGCCATATTTATACAGGGTTAGGCAAAATGATCTGACACATTTGTAGGTTTGATAAAATGTAAATGAAGTAAAGAAACAAAAAATTGTTTTTATTTTTGAAGATTACATATGCCATTTTGTTTCATTACGTTTTAAAAATTAAATCCGTCAAATGGATCCATTATTGTCCACGCACTGTCGAAGGCGTTCGCGAAAGTTGTTTATAACTCTGCGGGTCATCTCATGCGCAATGGCAGTAATTTCTGGACGAATTGCATTTTTAAGTTGTTCAGTGGATCGAGGGCGATTAATGGATACCTTTGACTGGAGGTATCCCCAGAGAAAAAAAAATCGCACGGATTTAAATCAGGGGAACGGGCGGGCCAACCGACGTCACCACGCAATGAGATCAAATGACCAGGAAACATCTTTCGACAACTTCCGTAAACGAGTGGCCACTTCAGCGAGTGTTGGCCACCACTTGAGCGAGTGTTGGCCGCCGCTTGAGCGAGTGTTGGCCGCCGCTTGAGCGAGTGTTGGCCACCACTTGAGCGAGTGTTGGCCACCATTTCAGCAAGTGTTGGCCACCATTTCAGCGAGTGTTGGCCACCACTTGAGCGAGTGTTGGCCACCACTTGAGCACTTGAGCGAGTGTTGGCCACCACTTGTCAAGTAACAAACAATCCCCGCAACACCACGTCACGTCCTACAGGAATGCATGTCTCACGTGAGGGTCGAGAGAGAGACGTTTATCCATCGCTGGACTGCGTTGGAGGTGTGCCTGAGCCAAAAAAACAACGAGTGTGACGAGTTGAAGAAAAGCCTAGAAAACCAAGATGACGAAGTAGAAGAGTTGAAACAGCTTACCAACAAGCTCAAACTCAACGCAGGCCACGCTGAGCAACTGCTGAGCATGAAGAAGGCCGCCCTGGATGCCCTGCAGAAAGCCTTGCTTGACGTCGAGCAGAAAAGGGACCTGCTCATTGAAGACCTTGCTAGAAAAGATGAGAAGGTTTGTATGAGTTTTTCCTAGGTACTGTTAAATGTAAGTGTTTGTGCAGTTGCAAATTCGCATGTGAAAAGTACTTTGTGCTCTTTTACGGACCGAGACGATATCGGATATTTTATGAAGATGCAATTCGTATGTACAAAATGAAAGTAAGGTAACGATCATTGCCTTGTCAGTATACCTAGAGTTCTTTCCTCCGAGTAGGAAGCGGTCAGATGTGATATCTATACCACACTTCCTTGACCATTATCACGCTCACATTCGAGTATCAGTGTAATTGCCCTGTTGGGTATACAACTAACTATAGTTTACCGTAATGTAAAGACCGAAAAATTTTCGCAATACTGTGTCAAAGAGACGTTACTACAGAAATTTGGTTGGAGATATGGAGAAGAAGGAAAGCGAGATTCAAGCATGAAGCGTGATAAGTTGAATCAAAGGGATTTAGTATCGCTTGTAAATTATTTATACAGAATATGCAAAGAATAACTTTATACGTTGTACAAATAAACCTCATGTGAAAATCGTGATAGTCATTATTTAATAAATAGTTCAGAATAAATTTAAATAAATACGTCAAAAAAACAAGTATATTCAAACTTATGTTCACATTATAATTTGTGTGGCAGAGAACTTGTTTTAACTAATCTAAATAATTTTTTCACAATTTTTTGAATGGAACTGCGATGTCCGTCAAGCGTTGATCAGGCCATCCCTTTGCTACTGTTATATCTGTTCTCAATTTCAGTTAACACTTGCTCGTGGGCTTCGGCTGCACGTAGACAGTTCGCCAATATTTTAGTTACAATAATTTTAGTGAAACTTTACTAATCATCCCATTATATAATAATAGCCCAGTGTTGCTTGCTTGGTTGGTTGATCCGTCCGTCTCTGTCACGCTGTTTAAGATTTAAGCAAGAAAAAATTCTTGGGTTTGTGTTTGTAATCGAGACTGTTAGAGAAGGCAGTCCGTATAAGTGATACCGGAAATATTTTATGTGATATTTTCCAGTAAATGAACAGGCATCTGAAGAAATTTATATTTGTCCCGCCATTTTTAGCGAAGCACGTCGACTAGTGTTAAACATGTTGCTGTAGTATCATCGATTGTCCGACAATCTACTACAATTCTTCCGTTAAGTTTTCATTGCGGCAATTCAAGTTTTCTACTAAATCGTCGCGTTTTAAGTTTTCAAGCCCAGCCTGTTTATTTAGCTGAAGCATTCATTTTGAGCAGTGTTCTCCTGTCGTAGGTTGTTTATTATTTTGAACCAGTTGAAGCCACAATTTAGCTCTTGATTATTATGGACTAGTAGACGTGCCCCGCCAAAAATGGCGGGACTAATGTTAATTTCTCAAGGTGCCCTTTATTATATTTGGTAAATCGAACATGAAATGTTATTTTCAGGATCACTGATACTGCACTGATACCTTCTCTGACAATCTCGCTGATTATTAGAAACACGGTCCCGGAAATTTTCTCCTATTTAAATCCTTAAGAGTGTGACAGACCAAGTGACACTGGGCTATTTTTATACAGTGGGATACGCTGATCTCATTTTATTATTTTCTATAACTTCAACCGATGTTTTTATGCTACAATCCATCCAGAATGATTCGACACATGGCTGTACAAAATTCTCACCGATAAACCCTCAAACTGAAGGTACATGACACTGAGATAACTAGGTGTAAAATATGAATCACACTCGTACATCGTGAGATATTCCCAAAAACAGCTTCGTAAAATTTGAGGTTCGTGAAAATTTAGAGACGTGACATTCGAGAGTTACCTATATTAAAGCATAGCGAGTTGGCTCAAATTGCTTGGGGCGATTATACTCATTTTTGCTTTCCAATGAAAAATACTACGCCTGATGTCAATGTTTACATGCGTGGTTTCTATAGTGTACGCTCTCTGGCGTGCTCGTTGTCTTGATTTACTCACATATCAGATTCTTCCTCCCTCTCTGAACAGAAATGTCTCAATAACCAAACGCTCCTCGAATTTCATTCGAACCTCTGTGTAGTACGAGACCGCATGTGTGTCAAGATAGCGGAGCCTAATATATATGGTACACTGACAGTAGACGATAGTTATTTGCACTATAACCTTGGTAATATGCACGGATAATTAGCGTTGAAGTGAAGTACTCTGACGGTGCTCACACGAGCAAACCTTGAAGGTCCGGGATGCTGACCTTCAGTTCGTTGCCAGCAGCGATTGCTGCGAATATCTACCTCATCAAGGGGCATGGGATAGGCAACAGGATGGGTTAGTTAAGCTTGTCTTATGCTGTGGGGACTGGTGGCACCAGGAGGCACGGTTAGGTTAACTCAGCTATAGGTAAACTTTCGGGATTTCTGACTTTCGTGCGCACTTCGGTTCTTTCAATTTCACACCTTTTTGCAATCTCGTCTTCATGTTTTCCACCTCATCATTTGCCACTTGGTGTTTTTATGTGCAGGGGAACCTGTATACGAATACACCTTGTGCATAGATTTTCCGGTTTCTTCTGTCCATATTAAATGGTTGTGTTCTCTTTCAGTGTAATACATTTGGAGTCACTGAAACGCTTCAATCTATACCACCGCCACATACTAATGCCATGAGAGCTAGATCGTCGCTTTTTAAGTTTCTCTGTGTAGTGGCCGGGTGAAGCGCTGTCGATGTCTTGCACTTTGTGAACAAAATTTGTTTTATTGAGATTCATTTGTGAATGTCACCGTATCTGGTTGTCGTCTATGTGTATACATAGTATGTTGTCATTTCACGAATATTACTGTATTTTCAAGAATTTAGGTGCTACGGGCCTCAACCGGGTGTAGGGGACCGTGAAAATCATGATGAGAAGCAATATTGAAAAACCATTAGCATACCACCGTAAAATAAGCTTCCTCATTATTAAATATAACGTTCAGGTATCAGAGAAATTTTGAGCGTCAAAATTAGCCTGAACATTGAGAGGTACGAGATAAATTTGGGTAAGGAATAAAAAAGCAAAATTAATTCATTACATTAATATTAGGGTATTGAAATACTTTAATACTATGGAGCACATTAATGAATCCCCAGTTAGCCACGGCGGCCACAAACGTAGGGCGGTACCGGCGGCACCTGCACCGCCTGCACGAGACGCTGCTGAGCAGGGAGGGGCGACGTCGTCTGACCAGGAGGCAGAGGCGAGCGAGTGGTCCCGTGGGCATCATTAGTGTGCAGGTGCGTGGGCATCATTTGTGTGCAGGTGCGTGGGCATCGTACCTGTAATTGTGTATCGTAAATTGTCTTGCAAAAATTGCCCGTGCGACGCTGTATATCATGGCCTCTGCCACCATCACGTGAGCACGCATGCGTTACTGATGGTACCATGTAGCATCTTGACCGTGGGGATATTACTAATGCATTGCTTTATCCTGCCTCTCCTGTGGTCAGGAGCCTAACTTCGGCGTGGAACCACCTCTCGGTACCGCTACCGGTGTGGAACTTCCTCCCCGCACTGCAACCAGTGTGGGACCACGTCCCTGCACTGCAACCAGTGTGGAAAAATGTCCCAGCACCGCTGCCAAAGTGGAACCGCGTCCCAGCACCNCAAGGTGGAACCGCGTCCCAGCACCGCTGCTAAGAGGGAACCGCGTCCCAGCACCGCTGCCAAGGTGGAACCGCGTCCCAGCACCGCTGTTAGTGTGGACTCAGAAGATGACGACTCCATCGTCCCCGACTCTCAGGGCGCAGTTTTGAGTGACATCACCAATGTTCACACACGAGCAAAACGGCAGCTGGAAATCCCGCCACGGTCACTGAGCAACCGCAGTCTGAGGGAAAATAATCAGATTACAAGTCCGAATAGTACGGACGATCGTCATCGCCATTGGTATACGGTAAGAAAGGTTTCATTGTGTAAATTTCCTTTTCCTCTTGTTTTTTTCATGTTTTTTGCTCCCGTTTATTATATATGAATTAGAGTGTAAGTTGTCCGCTGCAAAATTTCAACAGTTTTATTTTCACAAAATGTAGTTCAAATTTCAGCAGAAACTGAATTATTCTGCGATGCATGTATACTGAATTTATTATCATTAAATAAACATTTCGAAGCAAATTATTTATGAATCAATGAATTATTTTCAAATGTCGTCAATGTTTGAAAAGTGTCTTTTACTTCTGGAAGAATGAAATTGAAGTTTCTGCCTATTTTTTTGTGTTAGAAACTGAGTTATACTTTTTTCCCGAATCATAGTTTTAAATTCGTTACCAATCGTTTACTTTTATAATTGTTGTCGGTTTTTTGACAGGAGCGTTCATTTAAAAAAATTCGTAGTGATGCACTGCACAGCTCTTCTACTTGCTCCACCGCACCTGACCATGACCATTGCGTCTTGTCCAAGTTTAGTACCAGTGCTGGTGCTCATACCGAGATACTGCAAGTACAACCAGAGACAAACGCTGTCGCTCGTCTCCGTCATTCACATGTTCGCGAACAGGATAGTTCGATCCCAGCAAGGCTTGCTATGTCGGAAAATCTTCGACAAGGCACCCGAGGAAGTTCTTTCAATACAAATTATGAAAACCCAGAGGATTCGGGTAAGGAAACTTTGAGTACTTCTGATCAGAAAAACACTGGTGCTCGAGAAAGTTCTAGCATCGCAAGGCGAAAAAGATGTATTGCAAATCGCGAAAACGCTCACCATTCAAACAATGAGAATTCCAGGAATTCAAATTGGAATCACACTAGTCGTTCCGCCATTGAATATGGACCTTCAAAACTATCGAAAACCAGCTGTGAGGCCGGAGAAAATATCGAAATGAATTATATACGAAAAAACTTAGGTAATTCAATAGTAAAGAATAATAATCAAAATACTGTAGAGAACCTTGGTTCGGCTCCTTGTCGAACTGATGTAGCCGCCAAGAGAAGCAGTGATTGTATCAAGCCCAACCTTGGTATTGATCGTTGTCGTCATCTGGGTCCTATGTACACTTCTGGTACTCCGAAGGTGGATGACAAAAAGTTTATGGTCGGGACGATAGCGGAGGGGCGGTAGGGCGACGTGGAAGGCCATGGTGGTGGCTATAGTAGATTTTCAGGTGAGCGCATCTGTTGTAACGAGCCGGCTGGCAATCATGAAAACCGCTCTTTCCACTACAAGCCAACGTTTTACTGCAACACATTTGAGCTGGATCACGGGTTCAGTACGACGGTCTGTGGTCGGGCTGTGAAAACCTATTTTTTCGCACCAGTATACGATGAGCCTCGGCCATCCAGACCTATTTTTACCTCCGTAACCAAATTTTTGGCCTCCGTTGTCTTCGTGTCCTGTGTTGTATCTTATTTCTTATCTTGGTCGAAGCGATGATGTGAATATAGCTTATAGCTTGCCCCTGAAATCATAGCTCGTTGAAGTTGATGTTATTTTTTTGATACGCTTTGCATTCCTTTAAACTTCTCATAGTTCATACATTTTTGTTTAGTTCATCTTTCGAGGACATGTGTTCTTTTTTCTGCTTTAATTAAAGATTATTCACTTTTTGTGTGCTCACACGTTTGGTGCACCGCACCCTTATTTTTCCCTCATTGCCCTTCTTCTTCTGGCGCATTGCCCTTCTTATTCTCACGCATTGCCCTTCTTATTCTCGCGCATTGCCCTTCTTATTCTCGCGCATTGCCCTTCTTATTCTCGCGCATTACCCTTCTCGCGCGTTGTATTCCTCTTCCTCGTGCGATTCACTCCTTTTCACACGTGGCGCTTCTTTTCACGCGTTGCGCTATTCCTTTTCGCGCGTTGCTTTTCCTCTTACCGCACATTCCACATCACCTCGAACAGTCCATCTTCATTGTACGCACAGTGTCCTCTTCACGCATATTGCACATCTCTTGTACGCACTTTGATTGTAATTAACACGATACAATCACTCTTTTCGTACAGAACATATCTATTTTTTTCTCATGCTCAGTTAACTCATCCGCTGGTGCGAAACCTTTCCGAGTGGTTCTTGAAGTTTTGCAGTTTTATGTTACCCTCAGCTCGGCGTTGCAAGTTGTATCGTACTCTTTACAAACATGTTAATTTTGAGGATTGTGTTTTATTGCGAACGATGATTTTATAACTCTGAATTTTTTATTGCGATATTTTTTGTAACGCATTCTTCGTCTTTAATGTACGAAAACGTAGTCTAAGTATTATTTGCTAAGTATTTACATTGTGAGTATAAATACTCATGAAATAACTAGTGTATTTTCGGACACATATTGATCGATGAAAATCTGTGTGACATCTTTATTTTCTTTTAACTTGAAGTCTATTTTTTTTTCAGTGTATTGAAGCGACCCATTCGCTTTCATGTTTTTTTTAATTCTTTATTATTCTTTTAAACTTTATCTTACAGAAATTTTCATCCTCGTTTTTTACAGTAGAACTTTACTTAAGTGCAGCGAAACGGCGTTTTGTAGTACAATATGGACTTCATTTTGTGGTTTTATTTGCACCTTGTTCTTTCGTGTTGCATCGCGTATAATTGGTCTGTGTGCGGATGAAGTAGAATACAATTTTGAAATTATTTTACCTTAGGAATTTAGGTGAATATCATTCTTTACGTTTAAAAATATTATGCTTGAACCTCATGACTTTCAGGCTCAGGTACTGAAGGAACAATAGTGCAACGTTTGTGAAATGGGACTGGTTAATGTTTAAGGGGACCGTCTCATTTTTGACATAGAGCTTTCCCTGTGAGACGGATCTGCTTCCAATTTATCACACGTATGTTACTCAATAAAACGAACACATTTTGCTGGCGATAAATTTTTCGATTTCTTGAAAGAAAACGAGTTATAAAAAGAAAATATAATTCTTTGAAACATTTTTTAAAAAGTTCAACTCCCACAATATTTGCACTGGAGAGATACGAAAAGACTATTTTAAGCGTCTAAATGTGTAAAATGAACTGGTGGGACTTTGATTTGAAGCAATCCATTAGTTACTTTTTTATGAAAAATTTCCGAATTGAAATTTTTCCGAAGTTTTTTTCACTCAGGTCTGTATCTTTTTTTCAAATTCAATGAAACCACCGTTTTATGCGCATTGAAATTCCCTATCGAATGAGCGCAATATCGTTTACTTACGATTAAAACTAGAAGTTGTACTATTTCAATTACAATAAATCCGAATTTTTCAGGAGAGCCATAAATATGTATACGCTTCCTAATGATGTGCGATATAAATGAATGAAAAATTCGTATAGAACCACCTCATGGGCTTTTTTACACTTCTGTTGTCCCCACGGTATTCCTGAATGTTTGCGCTAGAGTTTTTTGGGGCTTGAAAGTGGTTGCGAGGTACTATTTTCAGTTTTCAGTTTGCTATTCGTACTATCAATCTTAGCAAGAGTAACTTCAGACTTCTGAGATTCAAGCCCCAACAATTCGACTTATTTTTCATTTATCCATTAACTGGACGGAACTGAATCAAGACCTACATTAGTTGTTATTACGGTAAGAACTAAATTTTCGCTGGACTGGCTGCCAGCACAGGGCATATATCCAGTGAAGCACCAGTCCAGTGAGGAAGGTGGTGTTATCTGAGGAGACCTTGGAAAGCGTCAGAGTGGCGGCTATTTCGGGCACCTCTCCACTGCAGCATCACGATGTCTTCGGGGCTACCGAGAAGCCTATCATTGTGAAGAATAGTCGGGTGTTTTTTTTGACACAATTGGTACACGTTTCTCCATTTTGACAATTTTTAGAAGTGTGTCCTTCTCTTTGGCATTCAAAGTAAAGATCCGTTTTCTTGATAAGCTTGGATTTTTTCCCCGCTGGTTTTTTCAGAATTATGGGTGTTGATAATTCCATGATTTGTCTCTTTACATCAAGGGCTGGGTTTTTCCGTTGATGCGTTGGGAGAAGACAAACTAAGATTTGGTGCAGGTTTGTTTTCAATCAGATCTGCTACAAAAAAGTTTTAGCTTTCGTCCCAGTTATTAAGACGCTTTTGCCCCATCCATCTATTTCAGAAAACTGAGGCTGCTAAAGAACCGCTGATTCCTTTCACGTTGAACTGACTAAGTATGATAATTCAACTAATCGATTCATTCGGGTAATATTTAGGGTTTTTTCTGCCTGACTTCTCGCATTTTCAATGGCAGTTTCATTACCAGTTTCACAATTTGAGGACTTTTTGATTTAGAGCTGTTTCCCATAGTAGTTTCTCAGTTAGTAAGCAGGATCACAATATCTTTCAGACTCTATTTTCTCGGGGTATTTGAGGTTATACGTTTGAGTACTGAATGAAGCTGTGCGGCCGTCTGTACTCATTGCAATACTCTTCATACTAGAGTTTCTTAGCCTTTGCTAACCCTTTTGTGACGTCGTGGTTATCACAGCTCTAGATTAATTTTAGAGCATTACCAGAATTATTTTGCTCAGATGTATCAATTTGTCAAAATCCTTGTCATATTTCGCAAAATAGTTGTTGATCTCATACGCTGTTGATAATCTTTTATGATCAGATGAGATAATCATCGATCTCTTTGGCAATAATTACAAAAGGACTCTGGCGAAAACCAAATACTTCTTTGCAACGGCGAAACACCCTGTCCACAATGAAGCATGGTAGTGAAAGCATTTTATGGGATTATTTTTCCTCTGCAGGCCCAGGACGACTCCATGTCATTAAATGAACCACGAATTCGCCAATTTGCAAAATTTTGTCTCATCATTTGATGCCTTCTATTCAGATGCTCTGGTTTAAAAGAATTAAATGGGTGTTACAACAAGATAACGACCCCAAGCATAAGTCGAAATCCATTTTAGAGTGCCTCCATAACACGAGGGTCAGGGTTTTAGACTGGCCTTCACTATCGCCAGATATTAAACCAACTAAAAATGTTTGGAAACAGTTGAAGATTCAAATTGAAATGAAGGAAGCCATCTAATCTGGCTGAATTGGAACAATTCTGCCCAGAAGAATGGGAGAAAATATCTTTGAACTTTTGCAAAACCCTCATCTCTCATACAAGCATCGTCTGTAATTAGTTGTAGCTAATAAGGGCTATGCGATCAAGTATTAATACTGATGACAGTGAAAGAAAAAATACAATGTCGTAAAGGACTTAATTTCTCCACTTTTTTGAGAATAAATAAATATTTTATTAGTAATTCCGTACTAGGAAATTTAAAAAGCTTTAATTTATAATCAAATTAAAGTTTTGCGCTTCAATAGGTGGAAAATGAGACCTGATTCAACATTGATGAAAGCTTCAGAAAAAATTGTAGAGAGCCTGTTTTCTCAAATTTTATTCAAAAACTTTTTTTTCTAATCAATCAGAGCAAAGAAATTTTATAATCTTTAATTTGCAAGTAATTTGAAGTCTCTAGCGTCAATAGATACAAAAGACACCTGATTCAGTGGAAATAATTCATTAAAATTTGGCTAAAAACAGAGCGGCTCAGAAGCAGTATTGAGGCTCCCTTTTCTTCCTAGTTTTCAGTTTAGGAATAGAAATTTGATAAAGTATACATAGAAATTTAATGAGCTTTTAATTAAGAGTAACGTGAACTCTTTAGGTGGAATAAATGAGGAAGTAGAGGTAAAGGAAATTCCTATTTCATCTTGTTTGTTTTTTTCAGACATTTAATTCTGGTTCTAAAGTGGTGTCGCGAAACAGCACTCAGATTCGATTTGGAGTACTTCTTGTTCTTGGCAGGTGCAATCCTGTCATTAAGGGGTTTCAAGACCTCATAGACGCCTAACCTGTTCACACGAGGCTTGAGAAGTCTAAAAATTCCTCCTAGTTTGTTTCTTGTTTGTAATTTTGCTCATAATTTCATTCATAATTGATAAATATGGAGGATAAAATTCTGGAAAAAATTACACGTAATATTAAAGTAATATTTAGTGAATATTTCTTAAAAAACGCTCATATAAAATGTTGTTTAACGATATTACAAAAAGTACCTACACCTCACTTGCTCACCCTGTACATGCTGTAAATGCTAATGGGTGATGAATAAATATATATGCAATAAGTGCTAACTGCTTTAATTTGTACGTGGCGTTTTTATTAAGCCCTAAACAATAATTTAAAACAGAATGATGTTGTAGATGTCTCCTTTTATATTTTGTTTTTTCTAATGGGAAATCTTCGTTCATCAATTAATAATATTTGGGAGCACGGTCTTCGAGACCACGACAGTACGAGTTCAGGGCTGCCACTCCTTGGGATTTTTCCCAAGATTTGGGGATTTTTGTCCTATGCTTAGGCTCTTGTAAAATAAGATTTATAATGTTTCTCTATCTTGACATTTTTCCTATCGTACATTTAATATCAGATATTCTTACCGTCATATTGCTACCCACATAAATCACATGGATTAACCTTCATACTCACACGATAGCTAATGATTATTTTGCGGCTAATTGCCCTTCTCGCTTTGAAAAATTTTATCACGCCCCAAATTTTCTTCCAAAAGAGATTTGGCGAATGACACGAACAGAATTTGGATCCCGAATAAATATTTTCATGACAGGAACTACAAGGACATATACACAAATAGAATGGGTTGATTAATTGCAAGATCCATCTACGCTATCAATCACAAAACATGCTTGCGCGTCCAAAGACCTGTCTCGACCAATCAATAGCAAATAACGGCACTGAGAAGTTTTTTAATTCTACGTAAAATTTTGAATGCATCGTCAAATCTGCCTCTATTTAGGAAGTGCCTGGATTTGGATGTAGATCCAAAAATTTTAGTCAAATGGCATCAATAGTAATCGAAATATCTCCGGAAGCTTGATGCTGTTTGGGATACTTCGGTCTTTATCCAATATTTTTATAGCATTTATCTACCGAGGTCCAACTTCACTTTTTTTGAGAGAAAAACTTGGTGGATGATCTAGCAACCAGAATTTCTTCTCAACACATTTAATTTCTATTCCCAAACGTGCACCGAACTAATTAGTTCAATTTAGGCCTAGACCCTATCAGTGTCCATTTAATTCTACTCTTGTGAGGTCATTCACGGCTTCTTCAGAGTTCGGTCGGGAAAATGCAAGTAGTTCACCTGGACAAAAACAATGAGGTATTGCCAATTTCAGATTGAAAGGCGCATGAGGTAATATGTAGTGATTTATTACTGTGTTACACTTTCAGTCTAAAATGTAAAAACCACCACGGAATAAATGTAAGTGGTATGATTAAAATCTGAAATGCTTTTTAATATTCTTAGATTTCTTCCCAAACCTAGGGATTCCTTGGGATTTTTCATAGGGAAGCATTGGGGGCGTTGTTAAATTCTCAGCGGCAGCCCAGCACGAGCTGCAGGCAGCAGCCTGCACGACTCAGTTGCGGTTGACCCGCATTAGGTTCAGTGGTGGGTTATGTCGCTGTGTGTTATCTCTCTAAACGTATAATCTGCGTATCATGCGTAATAAATCCATCGGATAGTCATGAGTGCTCATTGTTCCAAATTAAATGTAGCTAATAGAGATTTAATTCTTGTGTCTAACACCACACGCCACGCTTTATACTGTTAATTATTGTTATCGTAATATTCGTTATACTTGTTCATTGAACATGTTGCAGATAGATTATTATTGTAACAGTATAGACCGGACCCTAATTTCATTTAGGGTCCGTTGAACATTTAGGGACAGTTGAATTTATTGTTCCCGTTATCATGAGCATTAAGGTTGATGAAATGATGAGTTTCGAGTGTGAAATCATAAATTTTACTCATGTAGCAACAAAAAAATCTGTTAATATTCTCTTTTCTTTGATTCTTTAAATGTTCAATATAATTCTATGAATTCTTCTGAATACCGCGATTTCCGATAACGATTTCAGAAGTTATATTTCTCTATTTTTTTGAGAGAACGAATTTTCATTATAGGATTCCCATTTTGAAAACGAACTTCGTTTTATCTTGGGCCGTTTTTTTAACCACGCCTCTGCGCCGCCCGTGCTTACCGGATGCTGATAAGAACACCAACGTTTTGAACCCCTTGTGAAGAAAATTGGGAAAACGGGAAAATTCTGATAGCCAAGTGACAATTGAGTGAAATAAGAAAACTCATTCCTCGGGCAATTTCATTGACCTAGCTTGCTCTATTGTTATCTATTCAGTTCTACTGGTAATGATTTCTTCGAGGCTTTAATCAGCTGACCATTTGTTAGAGGCGAAATTATTTTTTTAACGTGTACAGTTGTGTCGAATAATAAAAATCGTATGTACTGAATCTCATTTTTCAGACGATCATAATAGTATGTAACGCATCACTAAAATCATCTAATGAACATGAATTTAAGAATTCGACGATAAAAATTAGGGTAAAACGAAGTTTATATTAAGACACGATTTCAAAGCAATACTTATCCTTTTTCCAATTATGTGTCAACATTTGTCAAGTCGCATGCTGAAGGCATTCAATTATTGTCATTTTCGCTTGAATGTCTGAGCAGTGACCTAGGTTAGAACTTGTTGGCATGATGTTTTTTATTACTAGGAAGCGAGTGTAAATTTTGGGAGAGTGCAAATTGTATCCATCCTTCATAAGTTCTTAACTCATCACTGTTAGAGCTGCTGACCAATGTCTCGCCTCCAAAACAAACTTCAAGGGACAAGCGTCCGCTGGTGAGGAGGAGTAACTGGCTGGAGTGACAGGATTATCTCCAAGGTCACCTGAGCGTCTTCAACGCAAGCGTCGCCACAGATATTCAAAAGTGTTCAACCAGTGAGCAAGAAAATATTAATGCACATTACTCAAATTTTGTTCAACTTTCAAATTTTTCAACAACAATTGATACTTATTTTCTTTATTTCTCCACGAAAGTAGCGAAAATATTTTCCAGCTAAAGCATCGCTTTCCAAATCTTTATTTTCAAGGCCACAAAGCAACCTACTTTCCCAAAAGAGCGGTACGAACAGAAAAATACAAAAGCAATAAAATAAATATTTTTCAAGCTTACGAAAACAATATACAATTTGACGTATATATGTTTCCTAGTTGGAATATTTCTAGTGTGACCTGAAATGATACCATCATACTATCATGGCCGCAGGAGGATCGAAGTACAGTTTGGGAAGCCCTGACCTTAGCATAGCTCTCTAGCGTCAACAAGTGGGTGCGGTTGCTTCTGTTCATGAAATTGATTTTAAATTTTAGTGGACACCAAACTGCATGATCTTTGAAATCAATATTTTGAATTATGTCTACTAAAACTACATCTCTGGATATTAGAACATTCACGAGAGTAAAAAAGGCTTCTTAGATCCGAATAGTATGAATAGTTTCATACATACGAGACTCAGAACTCGGAAGCTCTATTGAGTCTATTTCTATATCATATTGTATTCATCATATTGTTGATCCTAATCCGTTTATTTTCATCAAGAATGGTGGAAACCTCCTAGCTTATGAAAATACTACCACATTCAAATTGGTGCAGATGCGCGGGAGACATCAGACAGTTCTTCGCAGCGATGGTAGTTCCGTGACATATTCTGGCAGTATTGCATAGATTATCTCTATAGCCGAGAAATCGGGCAGGTGCCACTTGCAGATCTCTGTAGTAATTGTCATCGACAACAACATTCGTCCTAAAAGCGGACTTAGCGACCGCGTCACTGCACTGCTACTGCGCAGCTGACCAGTCAACTCTGCGATAAACGTCAAGAAAGTGCGAAAAAATGCGCCTATTTTTAATAGGGAGGTATTCCATTATGATATTGGGATCCAGGATGTGATTTGGTGTTAGTAAGGTAGTTTTCTCGCTCATATTTCTTAGCGCATGTCGCGGCCTCTATTATCCCTACCAAAAAGTTCGGTATTATAGTTCGTCGACATTACTATGAGAAACCGCTTTACGAGATGTTTCGAGTCCTGATGCACGGAGTGCAGTTCTCGGATTTTAGTCAATAAACGTATTCAACTGATCATCAACACTATGTATTAAAAATCCAGGTGTCTCCTTAAATAAATTCTATAGGTTAATAATAATAATCCTGCATATAGGTAAAAACAGCGTTCAAAATGATCTGAACTCAAATGACCACCGGCATTATCTCACTCACTTAAACGTAAGCCATTTTTTCTTCTTCACAAAAGTATCTAATAGTGAGGTGATAAATTGTATCAATGCACTAAAAAATATGTTAACCGGAATTAAAGCATTTACCGTAAAAGTGTTAAAATCCATCGCTGACTTAATTTCGCCCATTCCAGTTGATTTGATCATTAACTCTTTTTCCACCGGAATCTTCCTGAACACTCTGAAAATAGCAAGAGTAACTCCAATTTTTAAAAACGATAACAAACAGCGTATAAATAATTATAGATCAATCAGTATTCTTCCGATTTTTAGTAAGATATTTGAAAAAATAGCACACAAAAACTTGTATTCATACCTTGAACGTAATTCGTATATATTTTACAAACAATTTGGCTTCCGCTCTCAGAGATCAACAGCTCAAGCCATTCTAAATCATCTTCAATATCTGTACTCAAACTTATTCACCATCTTTTTAGACTTCAAAAAAACTTTTGATACTTTAGATCATAGGATCTTTCTATTCATAGTTAAACGCTATTGAATAAGAGGAACTCCTCATCGGTAGTTCACTTCTTATCTCTCAGACCGTAAACAGTTCGTCGTAATCGGACGTGCAAAATCAGATATATTGAATGTGACCTACAAAGCTCAGTTTTGGGACCCCTACTGTTCCTCATTTTCATAAATGATATAGTGAAATGTACCTCCTACATTGATTTTATACTTTTTACCGATGACAGTACTCTTTCATTGAGAATCTCTCCAAACAATATTGAAGAATATTCTGATTAATTAAATTAAGAACTTGGAAGAGTCTATTTGTGGCTAAAAGCTAATAAAATCTGCATTAATGTAAGCAAAACGAAGTACATTTTTTGCACAGAAAAAAAATCAGCTTTCACAAATAACGATGGGAAGTGGTATAATAGAGCAAACTGATCACTCAAAGTT
>VOMN01067374.1:0-14233 GCA_014899125.1 Orchestia grillus | reverse complement strand
CCCCACCATGTCATTCCTCCCCGCCATGTCATTCCTCCCCGCCGTGGGGCCGGGCATCCCCTCGAGTCCTCCACCCAAAGCTGACCACTTGAGTGCGACGTGTGAGTTCCTTAGCCTTGACGAATGAATGAAATCAATTGCAATGATCAATGTTGAAATTGAAGGAGCGAGGAGGGAAGAGGGGAGGGGGCTGGAACTTTTCTTGTGGTTGTTACTAAGAATTTCTTTGAAAAACTAGGATTTTTCGTGAGCATCGTTTTTATGTGAGTAAATTATTTAGGCCTTCACGAGGATGAAATGAATATAACTGATTGAAACCAATCGTTGAGTCATTTGTTTTCAGTCACACATCAAGACTATGAATATATTTCATCTGAATGACAGTTTATTCCAAAATATATTACACATGAATGAATGCACCGTGATAAATGGAAGAATAAAAATAGACAAATTATATTGTCTGTGTAAAGAGGCCGCACCTGAACTCTGTCTCTCTTCTCACGCTTGAATAATTTCATTGCTCGAGGCATTCAGACTGCAGATATCGAAATGCAATTTTTCACGTGGAATAACGCTGCTTAGATTTGCTTTGATGCAGGCATGATAAAAAGCCCGATTGCAGCCGCCCCTCCCTTAGTGATACATGCATCTTCATCGCAGTAACTTTAAGAAATTCCATCAACGAATGTGAAATTCTAAGTTTTTGAGTTTGCTCAAGATCAGGAGATTAATTTCAATTTTGAAAGGAACCTATTTTTTCAGAAAGCACCGCGCAAATTTCAGAGGGAAAAGAGGTTTACATTTTTTTCATTTCTTCTTCTATTTGCAATTCCTAGCGCTATTATTTGCAACGCGTTTCATTGCAATTGCTTGATGTAAGATGAGATAATAAAATTCAGGTTACCTTTTTACATTCCCCAACGAATTCCAGACTTTTACGCGTTGTTATAACGCATGCTTTGATAAATTACGGTCCACGCCTTTCCTAGGAGTTGGAAATTTCTGTGTAACTCGATACCGCTTCCGATCCTGCATTGATAGTCGCAATCCTCCTCAAAATGGAACAGGTTTTTTTGTGTGGTCGAGTGCCTCAATCTTTTTTTAAGAACGTGCAAAACAATGTGGGATTTTAAGAGCTTCCCCCACGCAGCAGCACGGCCCTTGCAAGTTTTATAGTTTGTTAAAAACGAGCGAATCAAGAAGGTTCTTGACGGCATCATGTCATCTTGAGCTCTCTTTTAGGTCGCCAGATCTAACGACCGAGCCTGATGAAATCTCTTCCCAAGGACCAGATTATTGAACAAAAAACCTTTCCCCCAAAACCAGTTCTTGTTCATCATATCGATCGCGCAGATGTGTGTGTTGCTGATGAATTTGAAAGAAAAAACTATTTTTTAAATTGACGGGGACTGTAACGAGCAGCTGTAGGAGCTGACTGTGACTGTAACAAGCAGCTGTAGGGGCTGAAAAGCACTGTAACCTACTGTAATAAAAGCTACTGGTGTTATAGTAATTCACAACTGTGAAGATTAGGAATCAAGTCTTCTCAACGCTCATCATACATTCTTATTTAGATAAACTCCTATTTACGGCGATATTGAAGGCTCAAACTTTTAGCTGATGCTGACATGGATATTAATATTTCACTAGTTTGCAGTTTGGATGATCTTAAATTTTCTTCCTTATTCTCGACTATTATGGTACAGGTTAGTTCAAGGTGCTATGACACTAAGGTAGAGATTCAACTAGCATCGAGGTACATGAACAGGTGACTATTTACCTGCATAATAGAACATTTTAGGGAGCAGAAATTAAATTTCTGGAGTGAATCTAACCAATGGTTAGGGTTACTATTCTCTTCTGTGTATACGCAGGTATTCTGTATACAAGTCATCCTCACTTTAACGACCGATCTGCACCTCGCATTAACGGCAATCGCGCTTCGTTTTACGCACAGTAACTCAGATTAAAGGCACTCACCGGCACAGACTAGTTAGTGCCCTCTTGCTCTATTGTTAAAATAATCAGTATCATTGCTTTCTAAACGTTTTAGTTATCACACGACAGGTATTTATTACCTATCAACATTCAATAGTAGTATTTTTTGAACTCATTAGTTATTTTTCTCCAAGTATTAAGTACCAGTAATTGTTAAATGTTGGGATAATTTTTTACAGCCTTCCTTTTGAAGCAACGTTTTCTATGGACCAATGGACGTTAACGCCTTACATTAACGGCAACATCAGGCACTGAGCGTGTACGTTAAAGCGAGGACGGCCGGAATTGCACTTACTCTTTTGCAAAGGTGATTCCTCTTTGAGCGTGTACGTATGCAATACCGCTATATACGCGTGAATTATTCCAATATGAGCGGCATCATCAAAGTGATTATGCCCCCAACGCATAAGCGCATCAGATAGCTCATTTTTCAAGAAAACTCAGAATGTTTTCGAACGTCACTCCACTCAGTTAAGAGGTGTTTGCTTCACGAACATCACTTAAAAGCAATCGGAGATCAATCAGGGCAATCTTGCAATCGCACCCGCTCATGATTCCTAAGCACTCCATCATGTCCGACTCGCTCTCAGATTGGAGGCAATTACGGGACTTCGAATTCACGATGCCATCAATCGTGAGAATTACGGGCACGCGCCCTGCTGCCAATAGCAGAGGGAGAGCATCTGGAATTATACAAGTAAGCATTGCCTTCAGGGTGCGCCAGGGGGACCTGGTCTCGCTTAGGGGCCTGGAAAGTCAACGTCCGGCAGGTCAGGACCGAATTACGCTTTCCTGTGCAGTTCTGACGGCTGGCTGCTTCCATGCGCCAAAAAACGTGGATGTAAAACCGATGTAAAACAGTGTAACACTATAACAATATAGTAAAGACGTATAACGTCTGATGTAAAACAGTGTGACACTATAACAATATATAAGAGCATAGTACAGAAGTATAACGTCCGACATAAAACAATGTAACACTATAACAATTCATAACAACAAAATTAAGAAGTTTAACGTCTGACGTATAACAAAATAACAGTATAATGCAGACGAATGACGTATGACGTGAGGCTGTGCAACAAACAACGAGCCCTGTTCCAGTAGCACAGCTTGCATTTCCGGGAAGAAAAGTGTTTTTTGATGTGTCCATGATGACTCGGACGAATGAATCGATGTTTAATAAAGATTTATTTAGGTACGTACTTTAGAAGCGTGTCTTACGAGATATGAAAGTGTTCTGCAGACTCTACAGACTCCATCTAAAATACATGGGCTTTATTTAATTTACCTAAGCAACGTTCGCTAGAAGAAATGCTTGGCGGGCAGGCTAGCGATGGAGCTTCTTTGCCCCTTGTTTTATTTATTCTGATGAGCTGATGGAAGTTTTCTACGAGCTCGAGCTGACGGAAACTGAAACAATGCCTCGCAAATTAGTCTGAGACAGCTCCATTAATTAGTTTACAACAGCTCCATTAATTAGTTTACGACAGATCCATTAATTAGTTTACGACAGCTCTATTAATGAGTTTACGACAGCTCTATTAATTAGGTGATTTCCAGGGGTGATTTCAGCGACTTGAATTACTATGATGACCTACATTCAACGCTGTGAAAGAGGTAGAAATCAAATACGTTTGATAAAATCAAGAGCCTATCTAACTCTATTGTGTTATGCAGGAACTCGATCAATAAGCCTGAGCAACGTAAGGACTGCAGTACTTTTAGTCACCAAACCTTGTTTTCAAAAATTATCAATTCATGTATAATATTTTCCATATATTACGAGATCAAATTAGTAAGACGCGCATCATTCCTTAAAATGAGTGAATATTGGGTCCATGCATGGACTCAAGATTTATTTAACTCTCTCCCCTTAAGGAAAGGATTTCAATAATATGTAATTTATTTCGAAGAATATAAAATAAACAAAGTTTTTACATGATTCTACATTCGCGGAAATTTCGAGACTGGTGGCTCAACTTACCGTTTGAACTAAATATTATTTTAATGATGTTATTGTGCAGGTATTTGGGCATGGAAGAGGTACTGCTCCTGAACAGTACAGCCGAACAACAGTGTGTTCTCAAGTATTAGATAAGTTATAAATATTATGCTCTACGAAATAATTCGTAGAGCATCATGGACAGGGTTAATTTATTCAGGCCCTTTACCAATCAGAACTGAAGGGGGCATAATGTATTCCAATAATTTATTACGACGCACTGTGACATTTTGTCGAAGCAGAAGGTACGAGACGCCGTTCATAAAAATTTCATTAGACTTTAGCCTTAAAAGCTTCAACCCTCAGAGCTCCACGACGAGCGCTCCGTTGTTGCGACTGGACATTAGAGATCAGAAACTCGTTTGTTATTGAAGCTAAAAGCAATCGATTGCAAGGCCTCGGCCACGACTCTCCAGGAGTGAAGACGGCACTCAACCTTCTCTCGTGAGGACGGCACTCAACCTTCTCTCGAATTGAGTGCGCGAAATCCTGCGATGAGTAAATTGACGGCGTCTCATACTTAAATGAGGAACTGGACACCGAATCTGTTTGTAGTGAATGGGAACGATGCATCACTAGTCAATTTTGAGGTCTTAATGCTTTCCGCTGCTCTGAAAACAGTCCTTGCAATTGAGTCTTTCGGGCAGGCAGACTTACAGTGTACGAAGGCAGTGTACGAAGAATCATAAGTTTTTCAAATGGCACCTTATTTCTCTCACGAACACATGATTCATGCGTCGACTTTTATGGTTAGTTGAATGCACACTTAGAAAGCACGCAACGCCACCATTCTTATTACCAAAATTCAACATTAGATTCTCAAAATGCACTAATGAAATATTCTTATTGCTCGTTGATGCCCGAACTGTTTATGGGGACAAGTCATTACCTACTGAGGGGTTATGGGGAGAAGTCGCTACCTACTGAGGGGTTATACAGACAGGCCATGGATTACTTACTGATAGGTTACTGAGCAAACCATTACCTATTTACTAATACATACATGTATTAGTAAATGCTTTGATTATGTTCTTTATAGAGCATGGAAAAAATGAAGTAAGTCAGTGACGTACCGTCAGTGTAAAAAATGCTTATTCTACGCGTAGCCTGTCGTTTGAGTGAAAAAAATGACATTTTTCTATCACTAGCTCTGACAAGGCCAACATTCCACTCGTCAAAAATCTGCCGTGGCACAGCTTCAAGGTCTCTTCGAATAGAATCAGTTGACTTATTTTTGGTTCAACTAAAAGAACGTAAACGCGAAAGGATTGGGGGGGTTCTAATTCTAATCACACGAAAGCCGTTAAATGCTGTAACGAATTTTGCATATTGGTTATTGACGGCTGATAAAAATGACAAAAAAGAAACGAAAATTTCTGAACGATAAGACTGAATGCTTGGTGCAGCTGCAAAACTCAACCGTTTTTCCGTGTCTCTTCTTTGTATTCAAGACAAGAAGCGCGAGTTCGTAGAACTGGCATTGCGAGTTTGCGTCGAAGTTTCGGGAAGCTTTTGGTGGCCAGTCGAGCATGGGATCGAGTCTGATCAGCCTGGGACGCCAGCGCCGCTGGGGAAGATAAACTTTCTGGTGATGCACAAATGCACAAATGCTTTACTGTGCGACAAAGGATGTGATTGAACAAACTTGAGCCCAAAAACAATCGAAAGGATGTGTTTGAAATACTTAAGCTGAATAATAGACAGAGTATAACTCGGACGGAAGGCCAACCACAAATGGAGTAGGTTCACAAAAATACTGATTTTTAATTCTTCTTCATGTCGGCTGCACTGAGCGATAAAAGATAACAGTAAGAGTTTGCTTGTGTGTCAACACTCATGTTTTACTCAATTTTAAAGAAAATATTCACTTTTGAATTGTTAAAATACCTAAGACCATATATCTGAGTAAAGAGAGAGAGAGAGCCAACATCAAGGAGGCACTTGTACGAGTACCTTCAGAACACAGAAGTTTCGCCAAATTCAAATTCGGGTTTATGGAACCTAAGTATGGAGCAGCCTAAAGGATGGCGAGTGTTAATTTATTATCTGTGTACTTATAATAAAAAGTATTTATTGCAGGACTTTTGTGCTATCTTGTAACTATTATTCAAGCACGATCACAGAACAAAGATTATGTCTCTGGCTTCATTCTGAGGTGAAAATAAATTTTCCGCAGCCCGACACTTCACCGCCCACACCTTGTGAAGACAAGGTCGCACCGTACCGCATCCCAAACATTTCTAAATTTCTATTGCGACTATCACGGCAAAAAACAAGATGAAAGCTCGGAATTTCTTTCCTGTGAGCTATCCAAAACTTACTGTGAGCTTAAGCCTGGCTTGAGCTGTTTGTGCCGCAAAAAATACGTATCAGCCACGATCGAGCTGTGTTTTTTGGGCGCTGTCAATAACGCCTTTTGAATTATTTTAGCACGTATGAATTACCGTTGCACGTACGTTTTGAATTACGGTAACATTGAATTACCGTAGCATTGAATTGCCGTAGAATTTAATTACCGTAGCATTGCTTTACCGTAACATTGAAATACCGAAGCATTGAATTACCTTAACATTGAATTACCGTAACATTGAATTGCTGTAGCATTGAATTACTGTAGCATTGAATTACCGTAACATTGAATTTCCGTAGTATTGAATTACAGTAGCAAGTATGCTTTGAATTACAGTATTTTAAACTTTGATTATCTTAGCCGAGTATGTTTCGGCTTATGCTCGCGTAGCCACTCACCGTTACACCGCAGTGTGCAAGCCCACCTCTGTAAAAAACTAGGCATGGAGGCGGTGTCAAAGCTGAGTATTCGTATATCCCTGACGAGAGCAGCAGCTTCATTTGCGAACTTCACGTGCATTTCTCATGGCTCAAAGCTCCACGAACTGCTTTACCTGCCTGCATTTGAAGACCTTTCATTGAGCTACAACGTAGAAACTTACCGTTTCCTAGGCTCAGTCCGCAAGTTCAGTGAAAAATAGTGCCTGAAAACAGATCTGTCAGTGAATATAAGTATCACGATTTTGCGCTGAAACGAAATCTTAAATCAAACGCCTACTAGTAAAAGGATAGAAAAATAAGGAAGCTTTATCCCAATTCATTTGACGTTTAATAAAACAGATCGGTTTCTAAATGCTTCTTAGTTAATAACAGAACGCGTGACTGTAGAGGGGCTCAAACTTTCAGTCCCAATGGACGCACGGCGCATATCGCCCACAAGAGACACCGTCTGCACCGGAGTGAACCGTGCTAAGGGCAAGAGGCAATGTAAGAGGGCAGGGGACGAAGGCGGTACAGTGAAGAGCGATGTAAGAGGACGTTGGAATTCGACCGCATGAGATAGCAATTCAGTGCCGGGTAGCGTCACCTGAGCAAGAGAACTAAGCAACGATCTCATTTTTTCGACACCAGAACGCTCAAGAGCGCGTCAAAGGAGGGCTTAGTGGGTTGCACTCACGTACCGTAATGGACATAGCACCCAATTGAAGTTGTGTGTATGTATATCAGAGATTACGCCCGAGGAATGTGAAAAAAATTCCTAATACGTGTGTATGTGCTTTAACGAGATGAAAATTTATTTTAGGGAAAAATTTGCGCAGAATATTTAGAGAGTATTTGTCCACTGTTTCCGAGACCATTCGATAAGAAAACAGTTTTCTCTAATTTAACTTGATTCAAATCCCAAATGAGCTCAATGCCTTCGACCAACTCGACTCGTTACGAGTGACGTCTAACGAATGAATCTCCTGTCAGGTCTGACCACAACACGCAGCGAGTCTGAATAATTCACGCAAATTACGACTGAAATATCGGAGAATACTATAGCTCAGGACGACAATATCTCTTCCCGCGCAGCCGAGCTGAGCTGAGTCTGTCAAGAGCGTTATTATGCAGAGTGCTTTTGCCGCAATTGCTATTATTTCCAGCGTCTCTCGAGGACCCTTGGCTGCACCTTGTACATTTCTGCTCTGAGATCAAGGTTGGAATGTCGCGCTGCCGGCAGTCTGCCTCACGAAGGACTGATCCCTCGATACTTATCATTGGGACGCACTTTTTAAGATACGCGCGCTTTCTATCACCTATTATGATTGATTATGAGCTCCTCATAGCGTTTTGATTCTTATGGCTCGTAAAAATGTTAAGAGAACTCAGAGGAAAATGAATGCAACTTTTAGAAATTGAACTTCCTAACAATTAGAACGCTGTAAGTCATAAAGATCGTCAGGAGATCACACGCGTGATTTTGACTTTAAAGTTTAGCAAATCGTCGCCTAATTTCAGTCTGTACCATCGACTAGAAGTCCTCGGCACACATTCGCTCTTGCACGGCAGGTACCTCCTTCTCACAGAGTTATCTCAATTCAAAAAATTTCCGTATCTCTCTCTATCACTTGCCAACTCACTCCAGTGTGTGACTTGCAGGGTGTTCGAAAACTGATGGTACAAACTTTGACAGTAGATATAACATTCAAAAAATGACATTTTCATGAATAAGTCTAAATTCGCACATTCGTTGTTTTCGAAATACCGAATCTCGAAGTGGAGTAGAGTCTATCTTTGGGGGGCGCAGCTTGTAGAGTCATAGGTGATGGAAGCTCATTGAATTACATGAACTTTATTACGGAATAATACACCAGAGCTCAACCAAAGGACACAAAATGAGCACAAAATGGGTACATCAGAGCCCAACCAATGGGCACAAAATGAGCACAAAATGGGTACATCAGAGCCCAACTAATGGGCACAAAATGAGCACAAAATGGGTACATCAGAACCCAACCAAAGGGCACAAAATGAGCACAAAATGGGTACATCAGAGCCCAACTAATGGGCACACAAAGCTCGACTCAAAGCAGTTCTTCTGAAGCAAAGTCTGACAATTGTACGGGAATACGGAAAATCTGCGATCGAAACTAATTGTGCATATTAATGGTGTATCCACTAGACACGCTACCAATATCCAGGATAAACTTCGATATCCAATGCAGCCTCCAGTCACAGTCAATGTGCCTCAAAATAACATGATTAAACTGAATACACAGAGTGTAATTAAAATACGTCCAAAGCCTTTGCCAAGTTGAAGGAAGACTTTACAGCAAAGTTAAGTGGATGAGATGCAATAGAAACTATGCTCTATTGCTGGTGCTAGATTAAATAACACACAAACGCACAATAACACGTAAATCAAAAGCCGATAGTAAAAGTTAACGTCTTTGAAGGATTCAAACTGGAAATGGATTCAAAACCCACAATTATTTTCTCACCGCTACGTCGATAACCAACTATGAGAC
Source organism: Orchestia grillus (assembly GCA_014899125.1). Taxonomy (NCBI): domain Eukaryota; kingdom Metazoa; phylum Arthropoda; class Malacostraca; order Amphipoda; family Talitridae; genus Orchestia; species Orchestia grillus. The sequence continues at coordinate 4,930 of VOMN01067374.1, read as the reverse complement.
GGCGACACCAGCACTTAGGCCACCAAACTTATAGATGGTTATCGATAATTTCATATGCTCCGCCATGCACAGGAATTATAGATTTGGAAGCAACGCTCGTGAAGTCCCACGTTATTATGTGCAATTGTACTTGAGTAGTGAATAAAAGAATATTTTTCTTAGAGCTGCTGCCAAATGTGCACTTGTAATCCAATATGAGTTTTGTAGGAAAACATTCAGGTTTCAATTTAACTTTTATGAGGAAAATCCAATCCCTACACCACAGATTAAATTTAGACCTATCGCAAAAATTCTCCGTACGATGCTTTCAGTATTCAACAGAGTTGGAGCTGCTCTCTGGCTCCATTAAGTAATCACGGCGTTATGGAGAGAGTACATGACGTTGAGGCTGTGCAGACCGCGGAGCATCTCTGCATAACCAAGCTACGTATTCAAGGGCTATTGCTCCAGCTGAAATTCTTGTTTATGACGACCAGAGCGGTCCGGGGATGGCGGACGCCGTAGACTGTCATCACGTTGCTGAAATCAAGGCAAAGTGCGGAGTTTATGCGACCGTCCGCAGTTTACATCGTGGAGGCCTTGCGGCCTGGTCGTAAGCTGTCCACTTTTTGAGGCTCATTTTGGCGGTCCGCCACACAACGGCCGGGCCGAGGCAAAATTAAATGCCAAAAACCCAGCCTGGACGTCCCGACTCGAGTCTCCCAGCGCATCTTCTTTGCTTCTTGAGGCGAAGGAAAGCTTTGAGAGTTCAAATCTTAGCCTCTCAGGCGATGCAAGTGACGATGTGAAACGATGTTAGTTTGGGGTCGCAACTTAAAGAAAACTGGGGTTAAAAGCTCTCACTTTCTGATGAACTCGATTGAAAAAATTGAGTAGAAGGAAACGACGGGTTCACTCTGCACTGCAGATTTGAGAGAATATCTACAGTCTTCGTGGAACATTTCTTTTCGAACAAGTAAAGGAAAACTTTGTTGTTGTACTACAAAAAATAACATCTCTGGAGTACGAGACATTTACTGAAATGTTACGAAAATCGTATCATAAACGTGAGGAAAATTCTGTCAGAAAATTAGGGAAATTCAGTAGAGAACGTGAGTAAATTCAGTAAGAAATTAAGAAGAAAACTCGAGTCAATCAAGCAAATTGTACTTAGATTCAATAAAAAGTGACTTACAAAAACTGACGATTCAAAGAACACGAAGAAAAAACCACGAGTTTATTCTGTGTGAAACTTCTAGACGCCTTTTATGAACTTCAATTTGGGGTCGTAAGAAAAACAAAAAAGATTTTTTTACGAGTTGCCTGAAGTATTAGCGGAGATATGAACTCCGCCTCATTGGTCGAAGGGGCGGCCGCAGAACATGTGAGCGTCGTCATGTGACGCTGACCTTGGAAGCTGTAGAATTAGTTCGGTCTCCTCGTGCCGAGCCACACTGATGTGCCGCCTTTTCCAGGCATCCCAGTGTTTAATTTTCTTTTCCCAAGAGAAAAGCTCAGCCCAGCGGCATCGAGCCCAGGACTTCCTGATTATGTGAGGCAAACACGCTGTCGTTTGCGCTACTGAGCCCTATGTGTTACATGGTATCTGAGCCTATCAAAGAAGCGTTATTTCCTAACTCCCATATCGCAAAAGAATTAAAAATTACTATTATTTTCTCGAATTTGGCGTTTTATTTTACTTGTATTATAGTCTTCATGGTATTGTTTTGAAGAAAACCACAGCTGAAAATTCATTGACCTCACCTTGAAGGTAAAATTTTAGCATTGAAATTAGTTTTTTCATCTCATTTAGCTACGCACAATCGGAAACTCACGATGTTAACCGACGGGAGCGCGACAAAACTTGTGAGGTTTTGTTGCGTGTTGTTAACTTCGGGTTGTATGATGCTGCAGTATTCAGTTACATCTTGCTAATCCTTCTGCCTGTCCGAGTTGAATTGTTTTATAGTCAATGGGCTGCCAAAGAAATGGGTTAATTATAAATACTGTATAATACATTTCAGTTAATTATAGACTAGAATTATAGTTTATATACAGGTTGCATTATTCTACCGCCGGAGCTAAAATGGTTAATGGTTGATCGGTTTCCAAGATACAGAATTTTACTAGTATTTTTAAAGTCGTTAAATACATTTTTCGCGAGCAGTACGAACACTTTACCCCTTTCTCTAGAGCTGCACAGTACAGTGATGTCTCCATTGCTGTCAGGGGTCGAGAAATGGAAGCACCTTGAATATTACTCATAATCAATTTTATTTGACCCTCTTTGTGCATCGAAACAAACTTAGTGTTCATATAAACAAATCCTTTGAGCAGAAGGAAAATAAGAGTAAATAATTCCCTTAGTAAATAATGCAAATAATTTGTAAAGAATTTAAATAATTCCCTTGAACAGGAGGAACATAAAGGACCCTTGTTTAATTTTATGGCCGCCTCGTCGATAAATTTGTAAAGAACTCGATACAAATACTCGAGTGGCGAAAATTATGGATATCAATCAACTCTAATCATAGATTTTTCCAACGTATCATAATAACATAGATTTTAATAACAACCACTCCCGTGAACAAGTTAGACAGGGACACCAACCTCTCTGGATGCATCGCTCACACGTCACGCTCGCCAAGGGCTGCACCCGAGCGTTCATGCCTCCGCTGGTGCCGGGCATTGTGGCCTGATCAAATCGCTCGACTGGAAGAATTTTCTCTGCAAACCAATCGCAGCTCGCTGATTGGAGGCGACGTTAGCCGACCCTGGCGACAACCGAGAGGGAATTGTAACTCGTGAAGCATTCGCTATTCTTAGTAATTCTATCCTGCTAGTAGAATTAACTGGTCCTTTAGAGCTGAGGTATGAATGGTTATTGATCGGCTTAGTCATTCTATCGGGTAGAGAATTGAAATTAAGTTACTCGTTTATTTTGTTCCTTTAGCGTGAATGATGGGAAACTCTTTTCGAACAGTGAATAGAGAAATATAAACCCATTGTGATGAATTTGTTAACTGTTTTGAGAACGTATAAGGATATTTGTAAGATATTATCTTACAAATATCCATAGCGAGGGACACACGCACGACCGCATTGAGGGAGAATAAAATTGATCGAATGATTTACGAAAGCGGTTTCGACTACAACAAAGGTGCAAGTAACTTCATTATTCAAGCAAAAGTTCAGCAGTACAAAAACTCAAATTTTAAATTATGAATGTCTCATTCTGTACAATTCGTAAGTTGAATGTTCCATGGCTCCAATCTTTAAGCAAGCGATTTAGAACTGATCCGCTGACCGACTCGCGGCGTCGTTCAGCTATCAGGTGTTGAATCCCAGTCGGAATTTGATTGAAAACATTCGCAACCGGACATAAAACGCTTCTGGAAACTTCCGTAACGCAGAACAGTTTGACGAGCAATCGAAAATGCCTTTAAACTTTCTGGGCGAAAAAGCTGAAAAATCGAAAGTCTTTCCGGAGACCTGTCTGAAGAAGCTGCGGTGCAAAATTGGGAAGATATCATCGCTTTAAATTCTTCACCGAATATATTGTCATTCCTTCAGGTTAGAAGAAGCGTTAAAACTTTTAAGAATGAAAGATAATTATCCGACATATATGGGTCAGGACTGGCAGTAGTAGCAGGCCATTCATTGATTGACAAGACACTGTAAGTTTGTAAATTTAATTTAATTTGTAGATTTAATATAGGTTTGTAGGCTTAATTTAAGTTTGTAAATTTAATTTAAGTTTGTAGACTTAATTTAAGCTCGTAGAAGTAATTTCAGTTTGTATATTAGAACGCAAAATTTTTCCACGATCATCAGAAGCAGCGCAGGCTCACCGTCCAAAATTATAACTTGAACCACAATTCATTCAGGAATTCCTAGGTAAACTCCTCCCTTTAAAGATTTTCTGTGGAAACACGCGCAGTTTTGTAACAATTTCATTCGGTCGAGAAGTAGGAGTCCACCCGGCAACGGCCTACTCGTACCGGGAGAGGTCAAAAATGAAGAATATGTGTACCTATGTCAAGTTTTTCTGTGTTTTAGACGGCCTATTTGACGCGACGAGTTTGATAAATTCAACTTGGGTAGAAACGGGAACTCACTGCTGGGGCAGGAGTATATATATGTGCAACGCTACGGTTATTTCGAACCTATTCAGGTTGAACATCGTTACACTGTCAGTTAAGAGGCGAATGAGTTTTCCATCATTCCGTGGCCTGATCGACGCCTGACTTAACCTGCTGCGGCAGCTCCTTCAGTTTTCATTCTCTTCTCCAGAAGATTCGTGAGTTTCCTGGTATTACACTAATAATTAGCGGCTGTTTACTGGAACCGATCTAGCGCTACATGCAGGGGACGACTGTAGAGCGGCTGTTTACTGGAACCGATCTAGCGCTACATGCGGGCGACGACTGTACTGCATCTTATCGCCTGCTGCTGCCGCTGCTGTGTTGACTTTTTAGAGCAACAAACGATTCATGAATTCAGAGGCTTTCATGCGACGTAAGGTGGCTTTTATCTCTTTGCTGTCCATTAAGACAACCGTGAATATTTACTTCCAGTCACCGCCAGCCCATAGTGCGCATGAATATTCATTCATGGCGACCTGAATGCCAAGGTTTCAAAACTCATTCCAGGTACACGCTTATTCATCGGCATACGTCGGTTGGATGCAATCATCGGGCATTGATTATCTTTGAAGAAGATTCATCTGCGGAGGAGACATTAATAACTAATGACCCCGGGAATTTCCTTTTGATAATTTCTCCGATGAGAAATTGCAATCGTTTCTAAATCTCCGGGCGCTGGCTGGTAAGAAAATGTACATGCAATTAAATGTTGCTTATTACAAAAACGAAAGACTCCTTCGAAACCACTTTCCCAATCCAATTTTTTCGCCATATTATTTATAGTTATCTAACATTTTTTGCACCCC
>VOMN01067372.1:0-70141 GCA_014899125.1 Orchestia grillus | reverse complement strand
CTGAAATTGAAGGGCTGGAGAATTTTAAGGAATTTGGCAACCCCTTTCTCAGAGAATCCTTCACTCTGAGAGGAAATGAGAACAAGAGAAGGCAGAAAATGGTGACCCTTCAAGTTGACATTATGTCCATTTAAATGTTAAATAATTTTTTCCGTCGAAGATAATTACAAAACTCAAATCAAGCTTAACTGCGTGAATAAATAAACTCTCTGGATAACACAGTATTTACTTCTTATGCTTTGAATTATCAATGTGTGCGATTGTAAATACTTTTGCTACGCGCTGTACATACTCGTACATAGTTCAAGGCTCCGTCCGCAATATATGTTTCACACAATATTTAAAATCAAAAGTAATTTTTGATAATTAAATGCTCATTCATACTGCTAGAAATTAACTCCAAATGCTTTAAAATTACTCACTACTAGTCTACAACGTATCTGCTTGAAACGTGCCCAAGACAAACTTTTTCATTCAGAATATTATACCAAAAACATTGAAAATACAGATGCGTAGGAGTAATAATCAAACAAGGCACGAATATGAGCATGTACTGCATTTTTCAATTCATTTTGCAGCCTAGAAACCATTTTTATTGCCATTCCTGCAAAAAATTTAACCATTTCTATGTAAATGTAAATTAAAAAACTCGGATAGCATATTAAGTCTACGGTAAATACTCCTTATAGTTAAGTTACTTTTCGGACCACTGAAGAAAATCAAGTTTAGTTATCCGTCCATACTCAAGGGCCAAAGTTAAATCAACTAACTTGCATGTGTATCGTAGACATATGAATAATTTTTCCATTCGGTATTTTAATACTTACAAATTTCACAATTGTGCAAGCCACAACTTCCACCAATTTATCGATCGATTGTAGCAAAATCAAAACTTACACTAGAATTTTGCTCGACTTTATGAGGGATCCCTAACGAATTAGATATTGGAGTTTACCTTTAATTTCCATCATCTGAATTCATGTGCAAAATCAAATAATATTTTACCCTTCACCGTTTACTTTGAACCTGCTAAGCTATGGCTCTGAGCTACATTTGAAATTTTAAAACTTAAGAGTCCAAGCTATCAAAAATTATGTCTACATACAATTTATTAGGCTTATAAGAGGAGCAACGGGGGTAAGGAATTTAACTCTTTTAGCTGGATGGCCCTTATATCAGGTATTAGCTATTCAGGGCGGTGTATTAAAGTTTGTGTCAAACACATTTTCCTATCAAGAATTTGAAGGAACTATTGTTTGCAGTCACTAGTTCAAGTAGTAATATTTAAACGCAAACACAATGGGACAAATTAATTGATCAGTCTGAAGTAGTTTTTCAAAAAATTACAGGTTAATTACGGGAAATAAAAACTGAATGTCATATGATTAGCGACTGCAATTATAGATAACAAAATGTTTCTATACTTATTAACTAGTTTAAATGTACGAAGAATTATAATGTAATGTCATCTATTGCTTTGATGGAGAAAACGTGTTTATGAAAAACTACTTCGTAAAATTACCACCCAGACGATGCAAAACATTAAAAAAAAGGTTTTGATATTTTTGTTATATAAAAGAGAATTGAATGAGATTAGTATCAACCATTACAACTATCCTTATCGTCATGTACGACATGATCTTTGATACATGTTCAAAAATCTATGTAAATACTTGGTCCCTGTAACCGGATTCCCAACTTGAATAAAAGGTCAAAATTAACATAGGTTACATACGTTTGATACGGTTCCAGTGTGTTTGGACTGTAAAATCGGGTATCCCTTATGGTGACACTTGTAAGCGGAATCGACTTTATATGTGTATATATATATAAGTAGAGATTTTCCCTCAAGCTTATCATCTTAGTCAGATTTGGAACATAATATTCCTTTACCATCCGTCTCCTACAAGCTACGCAACCCTGATATCGTTTGCCATCAAGAGCAGCGACAACAAGAAGATGACGTTGGCAGACATCTACCTGTGGATCACAGACAACTTTCCGTACTACAGATCAGCCACCACTGGCTGGAAAGTGAGAAATCGAAACTCGATTATCCCATGTTTGCATTTTAAGCGGTGTTTCGACAATATAATCAAAGTTGGCTTGAAAAATACTACCATGTTTGCGTATTAAGTGGTATGAAATGAGTGTTTTCTTAAAAAATATTAATTACCAGAAAGAGTACGTGTATCTTAAAAATTTAGGTCACTGGCTAAGACTGTATTTCAATTGATATCGTTTAATATTTGCTGACAAAACGACTTTTAATCTGAAATAAAATTTTCCGCAAAATGTTTATCATCATCGTCGGTCTGTTGTACTTTCTAACCCCTTGAAGAGTTTCATCACTCTTTGTCTGACAAAAACATCACCATAATCGCATTTATCAATATGAACAAGAAACCTAAAAAATTTACCATTATGTTCCCTCAGAACTCAGTTCGCCATAATTTGTCCCTGAACAAATGCTTCCGAAAAGTGGCCCGCACTAAGGACGACCCTGGCAAGGGCTCGTATTGGGCGCTGGATCCCGACTACCCTCCCGAAGATTCTTTCACCAAGAAGAAAAAAACTCCAGTTCAGAAAGTGAGTTGTGTTCATTTGGATAATTGTCTAAATTACTCTATGTCAAGCCTCAACTTGATTGAAAAATTAAGTTACAGGTATCTTGTATATTTCGTGTCATCGACGAATCCATGTTTTCAAAAGAGCGTTTTCATCTTCCAGTACCATCCCTACCACTCTCCGGTGACCGCCGCAGAAAAACAAGGACCGATGAGGAGCTTGTCTTTTTTTTCTTCTCCAGCATCCATGTCAGGACGCTCTTCCACGCCTATTGAAAGCTTCTCGATCCTCTCTAATTCGTTAGTTCCCGCCAGTCCACACCATCTGAACTTGTCACCTCAACCATCCAAAGTTGTCAATTCAGAAAGTGCTCTAATACAACAAATAACAGTACACGGGTCTCCTAACTCGCAGATTAGTTCAACTTGCTTAAAAAATTTAAATAATCAACGGTGTGATGAAGTTAGCGAAACGTACGACAGCGACCACACTTTCCGTGCAGTAAACGGATGTTGTGAACCTCAAGGTTCGACTCCTACCTGTTCGACGCACATAGGGAGCCTTGATAATTTTCATAGTTATAATATTATAAGCTCTCGCGCTGAAGTAATCGAGAATACTAATTCATTATTAAATACGAGTATAAATTCATTATCAAATGAGTCATTAAATTTAATATACAGCCCTGAGCAGATATGTGCCTCAGGTCCCGCTTTACCCCCTCTCAGTCCCGATGCTTCTTCCTCGCAACAAACAATGATCAGCAACTCTTACCTCAACACTTCAAATTATATAACTCACGAATTTGAGCCTCGATATCACAATTCACAAGTAAACGTAAGTCACTCTCAGATTCAGCCAGAACAATTCCTCGAGCAACAAGAACAAGAACTGCAAGTAAAACAGCAATATGAACAGCACAACGAACAAATTCAAGAACATCTCAACTCCGGAGAGCTCAACCAAACTCAGCCGTTAACTATGGACACAAGCTCGTCTCAATTCAGTGCAGGTAACTGGCATCCATCCCCTCCGCTAAACTTCTTAGCTAAACTGCTCTTGTTTATTTATGGGTGAGCAGTTTCAAAATTTTAGACGTCACGCTGATATTTTCAGTCAGAGTTAAAATAAACTCTTTGAATCCTGACTTTAGTCATCGACAGTTTTCATTTCTGCGATGCAGACCGATGCAAACTTGTTTACCGAGTTCTAGAATTGGATTGATTGCCCGACGGAAAAGTTATACCTACGAGTAGGAACTCTGTGTATGTCTGGAACGATTAAACTCATCCCCGCTGTTCCCTAATGTAAGACAATAACGTTCCTAATAAGACAAAGCTAATCATTCAAAACATTTCAATGAATACTATCAGACCGATCAGGATGCCTCAAAAGTCACTTTGATTGTACAAAAATATTAAGCGTTTTGTTTAAATTTATAAAAAAATTACAGTGAGAATTATTAACGTGATTGTTTCAGAAGTACAGAGCATAGATCTATGAAGAATTGAAAGGCTCTTTCATTCTACGTTTTCATTCTGGGGTCTCAAATAAATTGGCAAATTAGGCCTCTGAAGAACACCTCTTCGTAAATTTCCTATTTCATCAAGTTTACTATTCCATGAAATAGAGAGTGCGTACGGTATCTGAGGACACCATGAGCGCTTTTGGAAAACCAACGCGCATCAAACGATTATTTTGATTTTTCGTTTACATAAATTGAACTCGCGTAAGAATGTGTGATTTGTAGCCGAGGTCTTGATGAAAAACATTCCTTATTGTTCCTTCAGACACTTGAAAATCTTCGGCAAGATGTCGCATTGACTTCCCAGGATTTTCGTCGATCATACCATGCACTCTTCTGATAAACTCAGGTGTTCTGAGTGAGTCAGAGCGTTCAAAATGCTGTTTTCTCTTGCTCGTGGCAAATTCATCTCCATTGTTTTCATTGAGCTCCTTTCTATCTTAGCAAACGAATGATCTGGTAATTTAGAAAGCTTGCCATTCCTAAATTGCTGTGTTTCGCTTTTATGGACACCATTACAGCGTGCCTTTTCATTTCATTAGTTATAGTAGCATATGCTTTGGGATGTTCTGAAATAGATTAATTATTATCGGGTTAGTTTGAATTACAAAATATGAGTGCCCTCAGATACCTCACGCACCCTATATATGCTGAGGCATCAGGGTTAGAAAAATTATTAACAATCAATATTCTGTTCGTTCTAGGTACTGCAGAAACATTTTCAACTGGTGCGGACGGTCCACTGAAGAACAACAATATGCTGGAGAACATCTCAATGAATGACTTCCCGTTCTTCACCGACTTGACTCCAGAGCTGCTCAACAAATATTCTGAGATGTACCATGGTCAAACTGCGAGCGATACTCTGGGATCAGACGAATCTTTACTGGCTGTACCACCGAGTGCCGTTTTCAATCCTTTAACAAGTTCTTCTGTCGTCGAGAGGAAAAAAACTGCTGTAATGGTTACTAATGCTGTCACAAGTGCTTCAGACATGAGCTATACTTTAATGTCGGATTTGCCTCACGAGAATTACGTGCAATCCCAGTCTTGTAATGTATCTGACTTACATCAAGCTTACCTAAATTCCTGTCACGTATCAGATTGCAATATGTCTACATCCCAATGCTTAGATCTTTTCACAAATCCCTCAGAGGGATGCACCATACCATCTTCCGAGTCGCTCTCTTGTCAACAAATTCAATCAATCGCTTCCTGTTCAAAGTCCGTGAACCCTAATGTCAATTACCTGACGTCAATCGTCACAAGTCACTCTTTTAAATCAGAAACTGAGGCCGGCGAATCTGAGAGTGAAATTCTTAACACAGTAGGTCACGGTTCGGGAGGGACAGTAACCATCGTCAAACGTAAATGTGAAACAGTGAATCCTCATCTCTCTGAACCCCTCGTCAAACTTTTATCTCCTCTAACTCCCCCTTACGAAGATGAGCGGGTAAGCGACTGTACAACCAAAGATGCCAACACGAATAGTTGTCACGTAGGGTCTTTCTCTGGATGTCTCCCTTCTTCAGACGACGAAGAAATTACAGATGATTTTAACTGGGACAAATTAATTTAACTGCTGCAGTGTGGTAGCCTACAAGCGTGTATGTTCAGCAGTCATTCAATAGACGCAGAGTTTAAATTCAGTATTCATACAGAAAACTATAGCACCCACGGTGAGAATTCCTTTTATTTTCACCATTCCCGAGATCCCAGCGGGTCGTGGTAGTTCTGTCTTATGACTTTCTCTTGTTTGAGATATGTCATATTGAGTTCACTGTGGATTAAAAATCGAAACAAATTTTCCATAATGTACAAGTTCTGACTTCATTACTTGACGGAAAGCACTCATGACCTAAGCACTCACGACCTTTCAGGACAATAACAGCTCCTGTAACGAATACGTTCCTCCAGACGATGTGAACTCTTTAAGCTATGCCTTAGAAATCAGTAGGTGCTTGTGTGACATAGAGTATAGGATAAAACCTCGAGAGTTTAGTATCTCAACGAAGTGTATCTGACTTGCGGGCGACCAGGATAATTTCTTTGACCCTCCATCAAATAAGACATGCTTTCACGTAAAAAAGGGCACTGAGACTTACGTACATGCGACACGTCAGAACGTTACAATATACTGTTAAAAGCAGTACAATAATACGGGAGTCATTGACAATTGAGTCGAATTTCCAAAATAGGAGAGGCTGACATGTCTGACTTATTTGCGACTGAATTTGCGTCCCCAAACTACTTCAGATGGCCGAGCAAGACTCGTGCTGCTTACTACATCTTCCATTCTTCAGTAATTCCAAAGCAGGTAGGAAACCTTTGAAACCATATCCGAAACCTCATGATTTATCCTGTCGCTTTCTCAGCCTCAACAACTAACACGACACCGTTACATGTATTCTGTATAAAACTCAAGCTTAGGCTAAAAATTTGGTTTTCATGATTAAGTCCACGAATCGTGTTGTATTTATAACGAATAATAAAGTAATTCATTCCAACCAACTAATGCAAGTCGTAAATCCACAAATTTTTCATGTTTCATCAGTTGCAAAGATCTTCCTGTACATGAACAAATCTTACATTAACTGGCCATCATTCAGCTCATCAATTTTATTCCGAAATTAAAATTTGCATTAAATTGCGATCAGCCATCATTTCTTGAACTGTCGGTCCAAGTACGTCCTTTTCGAAAATAAAGGAACTAATCTTTCTGTAAGCCTTCATCTGCTGTAATTCGGCCCTACATACATCGTTTGACTACATACTCTTTGAGTGAACTTGTAAAACTAGCCAAAATGACTCCAAATACATATATATTCTACCTTGCCGCGAACTATACCGAAAAAATTTCTTAAGTGTTTTGAATTTTTAACAATAAGATCATTCCAATCTTGATACGCTCCTAACTGTAAATCTCTTGAACATGAACAGAAAAATATTATCTCTGAAAAACTACGGAAAAAATGACATGTCAAGGCCCCATCTTCATGTCTTTAAGTTTGGATACTCTCGAAATTTTTCATTATTTGTTAAGGATTGAAAATCTCTTCGAAATAAACGTTTTTTGCATATCGCACTAATTGCTAGAACAAATTGATCGTTCAGGATGGATAAGATATGGTCTAATGTAATTTCGCACTAAGATATGTTTCTGGATCCATTCATCCAGTTCCATGTAACGCTCTTGTCGTCGCCTTACAATGGTGTCAGGGCACTGCGTGCTGTCAGACGTGCTACGGGCAGGGTTGGGTAACGTCACAATCCGCAGCAGCCGACCATGTTTAAACCCCTTTTAACGATTGAATTACCTTGGCGATGCTGCTGCATGTAGCCTTGTGCGAACCACTAACTGCAGCCTTATGTACATATGCAATAAGTTTGCTTGTAATGAAAAACTAACAACAGCCTTATGAAATTACTTAAAACAGCCTTACCTTAAAATATTTCACTATTCCGTGTTCGCACAACGGGTACATGTTTAAGATTGTGAAGAAGGTGTAATTGAATATTAGATTCAAAGTCGTCGAAGATCTTAAAAAGTAATATAACTTTTATAGGTCAAGCTCTGAGTGTAGATATGTACGATAGTATTGTCGTAAGTACTGAGAGGGGACTACGATGGGATTCTTGTATCACAAATTTTTATCACGTCATCCCTAACGCGCGAGATATTCCAAGCTCTGAGTAGTAAAAATACTACCAGACGAGCATAAATTCGGTATTATCTTTTATTTGACTTCATTCGATATATTTTCCCTCGTATATCGTGCGATGATAAACATTGCTTTCAGTGTTGTGCTGCAGATGAAAGAAACATTTCAGTCAGATTTTGACAAGCTTGAGGAAATTTCAAATTTTCAACTCTAATGTTGAAGATCTCTGAAATTCTGGCGAGCAAAAGTTTCGAGGTGCGAATTCAGTGTACATATTCATAAACAATGGAGAACATGATGAAAGCTTAGCGCACGTTTCAAACGCAAAGACAGTGGCTGAGCCATCGTAATTAACTTTCATATATTGTTATCCAACAGAGAAAAAACTTCCAAACAGATTCTCTTAAAAGAGTTTGAAGGTTCGATAAGTCATGTTTTTATCCGAGCATTCATTTTCATTTTACTGGGCCTGAATTTACTCATGCTCCATTCTGTCTTAAACAATACGTTTCCTCAACCAACAAAAAAAATAATCTGTTTCATTGTCTTTTAAGTACTTCAATAAAATAAAGTTAAGAATGCATTAAAAACAAAACGTTGAAGACTCAAATAAGGATTGAAAATTTTTAGCTGAGTGAATCTTCAACAATCACCTGAAAGAAATCCGAGTACTTCAAAAGAAAAATAATTCATTGGAAGAAATATTTCATATCGTTCATTGGTTAAGACATAGATGAAATGATGCACCAAGATAAACTCTTCCAGTTGAATGTAAAAATATTAGTTGTAGATCTGCCAGGTCCCCCAGGAACATGCACTCCCACAACGAAAGGAAGTTGTACTCTAAGAAGTGTCATCAGATATGAAATTTCTCCCCTAAAAAGATATTTTGCCTTTCGTTCGGGCCGTAGCACACATTTTGACTTAAGTCAAAAGTGCCCGACCAATCCAATAAGAGTTCAAGGCTTTCAGGAAAATCCGGCCGAAAAAAAATTAATCTAAGTCGGTTTATACGCTTGGCTTCCATATGTACATACAATGCACAGAAAGATAACTATTACAGCGATAATTTTGTACGACATGAAATTCATAATACTTTACGTCATGAAATTATACGTCACAACGGTGAGCAATGCATGAACATATGCATGTAGAAGCTTCATTGATTAGAAAAACACTTCAATTTAAGTTTTCTTCTTCAATATATGTACTGATGGGTCCAAAACAATGTACTCACTGTTTGTAATTTAATTATTTCGAAACGAAAACACTAACACTCACTAATCTTGTCCGGAGGTGTAGCATAGTTGTTAAATTAGGAGTGGGTAGGCAATTTTCGGACGCGTGCGCGGGTTTTTCATTTCGAAATTATTAAATTAGCAACAGTTAGCACATGTTCAGGACCTCTCTGTACTCAAAATGTATGCTTGAAGGTTTGTTTGGGTGACGTAAACAAGTAAAATGGCCGGAAAAAATGTAAATTAGTATGTAATAAAAAGCCAAGTTGACAATAATTTTGCGTCTCGTGTAGATTACGCAGTCGAAATGTACGCGTAGGATAAACGTCATACTGCAAACGCTATTCTACGAGAAAGGGAAATGTAGAAAGGTGATGCATTTTTCACACTCCCAGAACGTAACATTGAAGATTTTTAAAGCAAAAAATGTAAGTATTGAACACATGAATTAAATGTCGTCCATGCACACATGCACGTAACACAGTCAGTAGATTTACGAAAAATTTTAATAAATGGAATGTGTTTAGATAGTGCAGAAACAGCCATACTGGCGCTCACCTTCGTGGCCTTAACTCGAGTATACTTCAGTATTGCCTAATGGATGTGCCTTATTTGTTACGTGCTAGAACACTTTAGCAATAGTCTCACTTGTATCAGGTAGAGCTGATGGATTGTTAAGCCTGAGTCGTACGTGTTGCCTTGGCCTTCCTCATTGTGTCCCATATGTTCTTCGGCTCTATAGACCCGTTTAAGGAATTCATGGTGTGTACAATTTATAAAAAAAAATACGTACGATATTTCTACCTCGGAGGATGCTGCGTAATTTTAAATTACATATTCCTGGTCTGCAATTATGTAATTCAGTTTACTGGTTATTCATCTAACAATAATTTTTGCTCAATTTTTACAAGCAACTCACACGTGTTGCCTCATCCGAAGTTCAGAATTGGTGTGGTGGTTAATCCAACTTGATGTATTTTATTGCAATAGCTTTTTAGGAATTCTCCTTTCCTGTGTCCTTCCATTCTTTTATTTACTGTACTTCGGACGTATCGAGAAAAATGAATGCAAAGTGTCTGGTTGTCAGAGATAGGAAGTCAACTGCGGGCATCCGATCAGGTATAAATTGAGAGGAGTAAAGCGAAATCGGAATAGATTCGAAGGGGAGAATTTTTTGGCTAAGATAGCCAAGAAAGCCAAGCATTTTGATGGTATTTCCCTGAGAGGCATATAACATTTTTTAACGCTGAATACAACTGAATGCGTTAAATGATGTTGAGCAATGTCAGCGTAGATTGATCTGCGAGCCAGATGTAGACGTTACAAAATGCAAGATCTAACTCGAGAACCATTGGCTGCCTATCACAGACTAGATCAAAAGACAGAGCAAAAGGCTATTCAAGGCCGCAGCAATGAACGCAAAGCCGCTCATATTACTATTACCCGGACGTCAAAATCACAGTGCTGCAGATAGTAATAAATCGTTCGCTAAAAAATTCAAGTACTTGACGAACGGGATGGGCCCGTATCATTTTTAAATGATCCTACATATGGGGGCCTTGCAGAACGCCGCAAGTTGCCCCGTAGGTACGGGAGTCAGGGTGAGGCAAGGAGACCAGGAAATCAAAAACTAAAGATGGATAAAATACGCTTGGAGGGGACTTGTTTCACGCAGCATTAGGCCACAAATGCAACCGAGAGGAGATGAGATTTTGACGAGTATTCGGCTGTTGTAACAGTCTCAATTTAACTCGGTTCTTTCTTAAAGTCGAAGTTAAAGTTAAAGATGACCAAGCAATCTACCAGAGAAATTGAAACAAGGGAACCGGATTCATTAAGAATGAAAATAAATAAAACGAAGTATGTATGCGATTTGGAGTCCTTGTAAACGAACATTAGTGCGTTACTTCGAATTCGATTGGTTCGTCTTCATAAAAGGAACTGAACAACATAAAAAACGATACAGATATTTTTCAGCTAATTGCTCATTTATTTTAAAATATTTGTGGTTCATTGACCTCGAAATTTTTAGCACAGTTGTTGAGAACTGTATTATGTATTTTCAGTTTCACTTCATCATTTCAGTTTCAAATATACTTTTTTTCGAATTGAAATGAGAGCTTAGCGGCTGCATCAATGGAAGTAATAGGAAATTCACTTTCTCACAGGAGCGGCACGTGCACTTATACTAATCGTCGTAGTGAGTGTGCTTCGTTGTTAGTCAGAGTAGTTTGTTCAAACGAATTTAGTCATCGTAACCAATAACAGATGGAAATCAATGAAGTTTTTCTTAAAATTCAAATGTTCCGAGTCTGCTGAACACTGAGATAGGCTGTTTCTTTGACAAGCAGAGGTAAGATTCAGATTTACGGTAGGGCAGACACGGTCTGATTTGATACCCATATTTCACGTGCTATATAGTCTATTTTTCATTGAATTACAGATTTTCCAAGCACAGGGAATTCTATTTTATGACAACCTTAATGCGCAGCAAAATTTTGAAAATAAGCAACGCTAATTTCATGGTTGCCTTACTTTTATAGTGTTACGAGGATAGCAGTTCGCCGGCAGTTTTAAGACGGAATGTTGTGTAAGGGAAACGGAGTTAACAAAAAGATACGTTGTACATAGTACGATCACGTGTCCCAAATTTTATGCAGTGTCGTAAGTTATAATTCGTTCCAAAAAATCTATTCTAATTTGGAAAATATTTGTGGCGAAAAAAATTCTCCATTTTAGGAGATGTTTTAATAGCACAAGAACTAAACCAACGAGTTGGTCTCAGCAATGCAAGTAATAAGTGTTAGAGCTGCGACAATCAAGTGAAAACTATCGAGTTCACTGCCTGTCATCGTTCAGTTAATTTCATGGAGAAAGTTTTTTGGGTAAAATTAGAGAGCTTCTATTCATTCTAACTGATTTGAGTGAGACCACTCAGTCCAACGGGGACACCTTCTGTCTCGCTCAAGTTTTTACTTGGTACGTTAAGCCTACTGAACTCGTATTAACCTTGTCTCATTTTTAGCTCATTCCAATGTTTTTAGATCCGCTTTTAACGTAGGTGACTTTTGAGAATGTTTTGTCTTTATCAACCAGATTTCCTAGCTAATCTTCCCAGGTGAAAAAACTAAAACAACTCCCCTCCCCCGACCTTCTTTCTTAGCATCTTCAATTTTAGTGATTCATCGTTCCACATAAATTTCTTCGGATTGTTCTCCCGTGAGCTTGAAAGACCACGTCCCAGTTTAAGTTTTTCATCGGAGCACCTACTATCCATGAACATAACAACCCACGTATTCTTATCAGTTAATTTCAAATTTATCGACGGGGAGCAAAAAAGTTAGGCAGTGATCATGGGACCAATAAATCAAACAAACCCGAACAAAACTTATACAACACGAACCTGTGATGGTGCCAAGCGGAGGTCAGAGTGTTGCTCTGGAGGCGATACGAACTTCTCCCATAGTTGGAGCTCCAAAATCAGCGCGCCTTTCACGTAGTCTGGAAAGAGTAAAAATATCCAGAATTGTTTTTGTAATCTTGACTATATTTTATTCAAAAAATTTATATTTTAATAACAATTTACAATGGAACTAATCTGCCGCTAAGCTCAGCTCAGCTTTGTTCGAACCACAAAAATTTATGGAAGAAATTTTTTCGCGCCGAAGTTATGAAATTGTGTTTGTATCACACTTCCTTTTCATGTCCTTACACGGAGCCTATCCATTGAGTTAATTGATTGATTCACTAATGAAATATATGCCAATTTATGTTTTAGAATTTCTTCACAATAAATTTTCTAAAAGTAACTGTTCCCTTTCATATTATTTCGCAGTACTTCTTAACCAAAGTAATAATTCCTGGCGGGCGGAAATTGAACATTTAAAGTTCCAAGATAAAACATCATGATTTACCTAGTGAAGTTTCTTATATTAGTGTCTTGCACTAGAAGTGTCGTACATGTCCTGTCTGTAACTACAGTTCTAGCCACACGAATGGGCAAGTTACGTCTATGTAAACTTTGTTCGAAACGTCACTATACGTCAGTATGAAATCTTCACCTCCAGAATTCATTTTAATTTCATTTTACAATTCCTGCGTTTAGACAATCAGTAAAATGATCTATCTAGTACAGACATGGCCATCATAAGCTACTTTTATAAACGATTAAAGAAAATAAAACTTGTGTAGCTGAGTAGTTTTCTGCCGTTTGTACATTTGATATCGTCTAGTAGTCTGTTTGTTGATATTCTGCGTTGACTAATACGAATGCAACGACCACCAGTAATAGTCATCAATAATATTGCGCCATATAGATAACAGATGAAGTGTTAACTATGATAATAAACTCGTGAATCTCTCGTGAACTTTTCTTCTACCGCGTAAGCACTTCGAGAATAACAAAGCTAACACCGAGTAACGGAGGTGTGTCGAGGTATATTCAAGAGGACAGACACATATTACATGCTATCCATGTTGAAAATACAACGTATCCTCGTAGGAGAGCCAAGTCCCAAGAATATGCTGCAGTACAATACCCTTTTGCTCAACTTCAAAGAGAAGATGGAGGTTATAATCTACTGTAGCATTCGTGACAATAATGTTTCATAAGAAGAACTTTATGATTACGTTTCCTCCAGGGTCACCAGCACACTGCAAATATGGACACCCCTTCACAGGAATATCACGTGTATTAAATTTTTGAAGTACAGAATCTAATTAAGCTTTTTCGCCCACTCCTGACAAAAAATCCCCTGGGCACTCTGCACCAGCCAAATCAAGTGTTCAGAGAATTCATCTTTCCACGTTCTTGCTTTAAACTAAAGTCTTTTTTCTGTACTCTTATTCTGGCACACTGAAAAATTACACCTGAACTGAAGAATATCGGAAGCACTTCAAGGAGACCGGCTGGTGTTCGGATGAACTTTTTTCCTATCGGATGAATCGTTTTCCAATTTGGCGCATCCATGGAACTCGATGAAGCAAACACATTTTGCTGATGGCAATTTTTCCGATTTCGCAAATAAAAGTAGTAATTCATAGAAAACATATTTCAACTTTCAAGACGGTATTAGCACCTCAATTCGTGCACTAGAACGATGGGGTTGGTCTACTTGTAAGTTTTCGAGGTAGGGAACCGCTTCTGCTTCATTTTAAGGAAAGGTTCAAACATTTGTACTGAATTTTGGAAAAATCTGAAGAATTTCAGAATATTTTCATATTCGTGTCAATAGGTTTCAAACATGTTGAATTAAAACTGAGCTGCAAAGTTAATTTAACATAAAATTTTCCTTCAAATGAACTACTCGTATGTTTCATTTCTCTACGCATAAACTTTCGGAGATGAAATGCCTCCAAGTCAATATACTTTTTACAGGAGACGCAAACGAAAAAAGTTTAATTTTTATCGAATTTCATAACCTGCAAAACCCGCGTTTTATGTATAATAAAATTAATTTAGACTGATAGTCACCAGATACTATGACTGCTGCACATCAAGTCTGGGGAGGATGGTGAGAGCAGGAGGCCGAAGTATGATGCGGCCACTCAGGGGCGTGCGTGAGCTCCCTCCCAAATCATGAGCCCATTGCAGTGCAGCGGGTACAGCACTTCGATGGAAGCACTTTCAGATAACTATATAATGTAATGCATTGTTTGCTGATAAAAAAAATATAAAAGTCATCTTTTTCTACCTTCGCCTAGAGCGATGTCAGTTTTGTCAGGGCAGTTTTCAAACTTTGATACGTTTTGACGAACGTAATATGCGTTCCTATACTCAATATAATGCGTTTCCAAACATTTGAACGAAACTCTACAAGGCAGTCCCTTCAATTCCGTACGTTTCCTCAATTATCCTTCTCACATTAAGAGGAACTTATCACCGGGATGCGCTTGATGAGCCACTAACCGAGACGATCATGTGGAAGACTTGTGCAAGGCGCCTTGTACACGAAATGTCGGCACTCCCGAAAGAAAGAATATCGAGAGGTCGACCACACTACAAAATGAAATATCCGCCTCGTGCACCGAGCATTAAGAATCATCAACGATCGGTGCACGAGACTTATCTAGTGGCTTCGTGATAACTTCTCCGTACTACAAAACTAGATAGCCTCGTGCACCAAGCGTTGATAGTATCAACTCTACGCTTACAACTTTGCAATTCTACACAGAGAAGTTAAGGTAACTTTCGCAGCATCTAATCACCAGAAAACCATCAGAATAGGTCTTTGAACAACCACACTTTTGGTATGGCAACTAAACGCTACTTCCAGCAATGAATACTAGATTCAAATACGTGGAATTCAAATTCATTGTACATTACAGGCCCATTATCCACAATATCGACGTTTCTCTATGTATCTTTAACTTCGACACGAACTATGCAAATAAGGTGCAAAATCTGTCACGATTAACTTTAATGTGGATTTACCACGCGTCTCCACCAGGGTCATCGGTGTTGAGCAACTATCGACACTCAGAAAATTAGGTCTCAGCAGACGCACGGCACGAACGGGAAAAATAGTCACGCTCCAATTTTTTAACCCAAAGTTTACTCTGATCAGGAATTAGATATACGCGTTATTGAAAACTCAACGATGAACGGTACGTTAACCGATTGAAATTGAACCCTTATGAAGAGAAAAACGATTGGAGCGATAAAAATCATTTAATGGATTTTGGCCTATAACGTCTACACAAGTAAAAATATGGACAAAATATGTGCATCATTCTCAATACTTAGAACTCTGTTTTGAATTTCATTTCTTGTTCTCCCATTACCTCTGTTTAGAATTATAGAACAATCTTGTAAGCTTCCAATGCAATTGGTATTTCATGTATCTTTATAGTAGACGACACTGATTTTACGAAACTAGACTGGTCTGAATGTCCATTAAATGTTTTCAAGCACCTCAGTTTTTTCCTTTATATTAAGGGCTCGTCAAGGGCTGTTGGAATTTTGGACGTCTTACTACCGCACGTGGCTACCACAGCCGATGGAACTAGGCGCAACTTGCGAGTTTCTCATAATTTGAGTTACTACCAGCGGTGCTACGAAGAGTAGCCAAGAACTAAACTTTCTTTCAGCAGCCTTCACTAGACCATCACGCTTGAAGCTGTAGCCTGATAACGGAAAATAATTAGTTTGACGAAGGGGACTCTTTAGTGCTAGTTATTTAGCTCATCACCGATTAGTTAATTTTACTGGCAAAGATATTTTGAATCAGTTTAGAAAGCTCCTGTTCGTTTCAAATTTCCGAACTGTCGATTGGAATTACCCTTCGATTCCTACAGGGAAAAACAGACGCCTCCGTCTTGTCTTGCTTTCCACTCAATTCGTAGCACCTACCAAATTTGCCAGCTAGGAAAACCAAGTACAAGCCCACGACTTAGAATGTGATAAACTTCATTTTGCGAAATAGGCGAAGTCGATCGTCACGATCATTGAACTATCCAAAGCTAGTTATTCAAGAATTTAATGCTGCGTGACTAAGCATACTGAAGATCCGAATTTCCACAACGATTTTAGAATCTCTCAGAACGCGAGAAACTTCTCGCTATAGTATTATTTTTCCTCGTCTATGGGTCACTCAAGTTTATATCAAGCAAGTCATGAATGAGTCCACCGCGATGAACTTCACTACCTTAAAAGATAACCATGGAAAGAACGGCGAACGATTGCGGTACGTTACTAGCATCTGCAGTTGTGGTAAAATTGCTAATACCGCGCCACGTCACGCGGTGCCCGCATGAATGGGTCTTAAAAGCTCTGCCTTTTTCCGCTCCAAAAATTCTTTAGGAAGAGTACCAGTAGCACACATTAAGCACCACGTCGGTGAGCCGAATGCAACAGCTTTAGTTTACCAGAAGTGACTGAAAACGTGTGTACCGCGCAAATTCACGATTATATGCTAGGTAACTAGTCCAGTTAGTATCGTTACATTCCCCTTCCGCGAAAAATAAGCAATGACCTCAGCAAATGCCATTCCCAAATAGTTCAAAGAACGGTTACGTATGAACACTGATCGCATACAAATTCAGCAAAAACTAATCTAGAATATATTTCTAGGGTCGACTCCAGTATCGCACCGTCTGATTATTTCCGTATCACGCGCGTTTCTCTCATACCGGTTAAAGTCACGCAGTTAGCTTCAAGAAAGTTTTAACAATACCGTCAAAAACCACGTTGTTGCTCGAGGGAAGCAGTTTTCCACGCCCAAGCTTTGACTTTGCATCATCCGCTGTTGGGTTCTTTGGGATTTTCTCCTGGATTGAAATTCTTTCGTCGTCCGGATTCTTCCTGCACGATTGCGTGACTTTGCTCCACCAATTTTTGCCTATCTAGCAAGACTTCCTCGTACACAAGACACATGGGTGACGGCAATTGTTCGAGAGCGCACATTGAAAAAGGATACATGATAGGCATTTTTGAAAGTTTTGCAACTCAAACTGATTAAATACTTGCGACAGTGGGTTAAAAGACGTAAGAGCTGGGTTCACACAGCATCAAAATGTCAAGATTCTTTTGGGAAAAAGATTTCAAGGAAGATTTCACGCATAGAAGGTGAAATGAAATAGAAAAGTGTAACCAGAATTTTTTATTATTCTCAAACCAGTTCAGAAGCAGACTGAAGGATAGGCTAGATGTGTCAGGGCTGCACGAGTGACGCCAAAACGATGAGACTCCCAAGATTTAGACAGACCTACGACGAATTCAATGCATCGTTTGATTTGCAGGGAATTTGTTAACGGAAGCGACCGAAATTGCCGTAAATGAAATTGAACGCCGTGGGTTTGAGAAAAGCTGGGTGCTGACCGTAGAGGAGCAGTCTCGAGTAACACTTAGGATGGAGTCTTAAGAAATAACATGGATAGCATCTTAGTCGTGTGGGTTATAGTATCATCTAAGAACAGAAACACAGGCAACCACGAACTACGCCAACAGCTAAGAATTGTTTGAAGCACCAAAGCTCAATTGCTGATACGCGAGACAAAAAAGATACAGTAAACGGGAGAGGCAAGAGCCAACACTAAGCACACAAAACTTTATTAAAGAATTTCATGACCCACTACACACCCTGCGTGCACAACTCCCAGGGCTAGAGCTTCAATTCAGGCCGACGATGAATTGTACAAAAATTTATCGTTCTGTCTGAGACGCTGTTAAAAATTCAGATGAATCTAAATGAAAAAATTGTGCGTCAGCAGCGCTAGCGGGTAGCCGGGCACGAAAAGTATATCCTTACCAGTGAACAAGAGCAATGACAGTGTAAAGTCCAGTGAAGTACTACAAAGAATTAAAAAGCAGGCTCCACATGGTCGGATACTCCAACACTCCTAGACTATCTTTGGAATCCAACCCTTAACCTGCTTATAAACTTACACAAAACAATAACTAAACAAAAATAAATAAACTCAAGTTTCAACATAACAGCGGCAGCAGGTCAGCATCTTCAGTAAGAAAGCCAGCGCAAGAATTCCTAGGAAGGAACGTAGGTAACCGGGGCCGTCTGACTGCACGGGACCATATAGCTCGTGAATTCAGTCTCGACAAAACCGATTTGTAGTTCACGTAACACCGGAAATTTGTGGCGAATTCTAACGAGCGTATAGTCAAGCGCACGCTCCTAATAAAGTGACGCATAAAGACGGCCCCGAGGTAGCACCAAAACTGGCTCCATGCAACCAGTGTTGTCAATGCCTTGTTCTTCGCGCATCAACGAAAGAGTATTTTGCTTCTTGTTCTTTTCTTCTCTCCCAGTGAGGGGTGATCGGCAGCGGGGAAATGCTGGCGCGCAGCTGATGGGTGAAGGCAAGACCGAGCGCTAAGCGTGTTATCGAGGACTATTGAGTTCAATTGCAAATTATTTATCCTTAAATGCTAGACAAAACTATGCGAGTCCGCTAAAGCAGCCCGCTGCCAGGCGAGTGGCAGTGAAGCTTCGCCAGCATAAGGCTACTCCAAAGAACAGGCAAGGATGTTAGAAAAAGAGAGGCGCGTAGCCGGCAACCTCCCAACACAACTGTTATATAATTTATGCAAATACAATCACGATAAAACTTCAGGAGTTGCTTTCAAACACAGTAAATAGGTAACTAGAAGAACTATCAATTAAGATGATGGATTACTACATCGGCAACCAGATATTATAGTACCTGCCACAAAATTAAATAGTATTAGCGGGCGCATACTTAAGAAGCTATTACAAAGAAATGCAGCTCAGAGGGAGGTCAACCCAATGAAATGCTCGAGGCTCGGTAAAAATCCACCGAAAAAATTCCAGTCTATCATCAGCTCTGCGGTTATGAAGTCCAGTACTGTAGTATTGTAAAGCTTTTCAGAAACAACAGCTGAAGACTAACTGTAAATAACAATGCACATCGAGACACTGTGAGGAAGAGCCTGAGCTCACTCTAGCACACAGTGACAATGTCCAAGAGGTAATAGAAGAGGAACGGGCAACAGCTGAACACCGCACGTCAAGTGCGAGCGAAACGGGCTGTACCCTCGTGCAAACACTGTAGGTTGTACTGAATTGTACGTACGGTCAGGCATTTGTTTTCAGTAGTTCGGTACTGGTGCTCCGCTCTGTAGCTGATCGATGCATCGGGGCCTAGCGATGGTGTCCACATTGAGAGGTCTCCAATTGTGCCCCGAAATGCGCAAGCCACAGAGCTTTACACTGAGGTAGAATACAATCCGTTTGTCCCCACTGGGGCACTCCACGCCACAATCGAGCAACAGCCAAAACAGCTCGGCAAAGTTAAGCTCTATCTAATATTTAAAATAGAAATAGATACACTTGTCAACAATAAAGTTCTTCAGCGCCTCGGTGACCCAAAACATCAAAAACGTTAACCAGAACAACCATGATGAGGATCAATGGACAACTTCGGGTCGGTCCCAAGAGAAGCGCCCTATTGGAAACTGTATGGCAGGCGCGTGTGATAATGCTCTTCATATGCACCGATCTCTTCAGCTATCCAGCAGAGTCAGAAATGATGGGATACGCAAAACGGTCGGCCAGCGTCGCTTCAAGAATCTATAAGAGCTTTCAGTATAGGCAGCATTTCTGATGAAATAAGCACATTACGAAGCCTTTTCTTTAGAGGAAATTCATTTCAGTATGATGAAACTAAAGATCAAGTCTCCAGTCTACGCAATTTTCAATGCTTATCTATTTCGCACGAGATAAAAGTAAGCGAAATTAGCAATGAGATGTACGGTAATCTTACGAAGATTGAGTTTGTCGAAGCAACCTCACTCGCGTGAGTTTCACTCTAAAAAGGCACTAAAATGCTGCATGGCTGGATATTCTACGTCTCAAGTTTCATTGCGTAGAGCTAAACGCTTTCTCAATTACGGTGACGTGCAACACTTATCCAAATCAGCACGGAGCTACCTGAACAAGGATCAGATAAGGTAAAGCTGCGAGGACAACATTGAAGTTCATCGTGAATTTAACCGGAGACTTTTAGTACAAAACCGAGGGTTTAGAAGCAGATCGAGAATCGTGCAGCCTTTCATTTCGCAGCAGCTCATTTGACGAAAGCAGTGACAATAATTTAACCGTGTGTCAATAATGGCAGCCGACTATTACAAAGCCTTTTCTTTCGAGCTGAATTTCCAAGTAGGCGAGACAATTTCAGTAAGTGAATCTTTCTCGGAATGGTTTCCACTGACATGAATTGGTAGAGCTCCAGTTCAGAGAGGTGAACAGTAATATTGAACTCTAGAAGCAGCCCAGCGGACGATTGAGTAAACTGCGGAGCTTCTACTTAAAACTGAGTAACGGCGAAGTGCTTGCTGTGATGAGCGGCAGGAAGGGCAGAACCATGGAGGATTGTGCAGATGCTCTAAAACCAGTGGCAATTAACAGCGAGCCTTTAAGAAAACCCGGGCAAGGCTGTACGAGGCGGGAAAACCTTACTATCCTTGTCTAGATCTTCTTTATGGTAAGTCTGTTGCTTAAACGCACCAACTTACAGTAGAGGAATAGCACGATCCAAGAGGATCCGTCAATTCTACAACCACAACGAAGCTCCCACTGGAACGGAGTACCGGAAGAACTCCTACTGAAACGGAGGAGCTCACAGGAAGGAGGAGGAGGGAGGGTGTGGGGCAGCAGTAGCTGCTCGCATACGGGTCTCTCGTGAGGGACAGCACAGCAGTCATTGAAGAACGAAAGAGTCGCACCGACGACGCTGTGAGGTCGGTAACGGTTTAGCAGCATGAAGTCTTCCAGTAGCTTGGTGCTTGCAAGATGGTTCTTTTGCTCGGAGTGATTCCACGGATTTTTCGCTTTTTTTACACTTCATCTATAAGGTAGCAGTTATATAAAATGCTACTCTTATAAGTATCTCCAGTTAAAAAATTAACAAAAATTACTCCAACAAGGTATCAAAAATAAACTCCGCTATAACTTTGCATATAAAAGAGCCGCGGTTCTCTCACCACAGGCTATATAATTCCTGGCGAACTTTGTACTAGAGAACCACCGCTTCACAAGCTTGAGCAGAGAATAGCCCTGAGTAGCAGCAGCGGCAGCAGCGTCGAGCGCAGCGGCACGCCTGCAACACAGACGCACCTTGCGACTTTCTTAACACGAGCTGCGCCTTAGTTCAACCATCACAACTCCGCTCATAATTTAACACCATCGTACTTACAGACTTTAAACCGTTTCGTCAAATATTCAACACTTTTTGTACAACCCTAATATTAATGACTTCATTTCTTTCTTCAATTTCGAACAGTCCGTAGTAACGCGAGGCAGGCCCCGACTCTCCGACGGGCAGAAGGCGCGGCGGGGCAGCGCAGACACTACGCTAGAAGGCTTCACTAGACAGATCCTCTAAAAGCTTTGTACCATCGTGGCAACGCCCTCCGCCGTACGAGTGGAGACCTACCGCAATGAAAGCGGCAGGAAAGTCGGCTTGCAGGGTCTTGACGCAGTGTATTCGATCGGTGTGGTTACAAGTTTTAGTTACTCTTAATAAAAAATTCGACGTTCGGATAACTTTTTTAAGTAAAGTTAGCGATTGAAAAATTAATCTCCCAGACCTGACAAATACTTTAACCCACAAAGCAATCGAGTGAACTACATGAAATTAAACTCTAAAAAATACTTCCAGGTTCTTCAGCTGTTTTTGTAGCCCAAAACTACAGCTCAAAATCAACGGAACTAGCGACTAAGTGGAGGAATTAGAACCGATCAAACCGCCATCACCAAGTCCCTGCAAGCAGATTTTCCGTCCGCATCCCTAACTCTTCCTCCGGAAGCTTCAGCTCCTCCGCCAGTTGTCTCAGGTGACCGCGACTGCAGCTAAGCAACATCACTGATGCTTGACGACATTACTGCATCATGCCGCGGGGGGACCCACTTCTTCTTCCGCCCCCCATCATGTACGGGGGCGCCACGGAAGACTGTACCATTGATCTGATCCGGCGTTGAGACGACTGCACGAATAACCAACGAGTCAGACACGAGTTACCTCAGTCATTCATCAGAATACCTCGTGAGGCACGGCTAGGAATTTGTTATTAGATTCATTAACCACAAATTTAACCCCTCACGGCTCAAATTACATTGGTGATGAGCCTGCTTCCATCTTTCAACGAAACAACCGACCACATTCCGACTTACTACGTTCAACAAGCCACGTGACTTGAAGTTCCACATTTTCTTACCTTACCGAAAACTGGAGACTTCGAAAGATCAACGATCTAGGGTTTCCAAAATGAGCTTCAACTCGTTAACACAACGAAAGGATATTTTTCTCTTCAAGGTTGTGTTTAAACGGATTTTAATTCTTTCTATGAATTGCTTTTCAGGTTTTCAGTCTATTCTTGACTATAATCATTTGAGCACTGTACAGAAATAACTCCAACCCAAAAAAATGAACCAACGAAAATATCACACCATCTTATTGCGGCAAATGCCCTGAAAAAAATATTTGCTTCATAATCTATTCCAGCTTAATCTGAGCCGTTCAAGAATGATATGCCGCTGTTCCATTCCACTGGTTCGTCTAGACCAAATGATGGTCTCATCTTAATGCTCTTATCGAGGGTTTGATGCATTATTCAACATACTGGTGGCTTCAATATTCGATTGGAAGTAAATCAACGCAACGGTGGTCGCATAGCAGGTCACGTTATTACAATGAAAGTAACGATTGGCTTACGATTTGTGATTCAAGTTTCAATATTCAATTGAAAATTTTGTACTGCATAATGTTGACTTTATATACCTTCCATCCTTCTCTCTTGTCGCACGATTGTTTCTCAAGGTAACTTGAAGACGTGACCAGCGAATCGGTACGCATTCATATTTTCGTTGATCAATGTTCGCCAAGATTATGTAAATGTAGAAAATTATTTCGCTCTCAAATATCAGGTTCAACACTATTCACGAATACTCCAAACTTCAAATTATTTTTATTCGGAGGGGCACTAATGGCACGCGGCTGCAATAGGAAAGAAGTGAACTATGTTCAGTGAACTGAAAGATCGACAGTTTTATATGTATCAGTTCAAGGAATGAAATTGCCACGCCTTTGTAGGAGAGAAATTAAACCGAGAAAAGCTCTGAAGCTTCCAAGACAAATCTAACAAAAAACTATTTCCCGGATTCTCTGAGAAACTACTAATAAATTACTATTTAAATTTCATAGCAACTAATTCCCACTCAGTTATTCAGGCTAATTACACGAGACACTGAGGTCATGCATCGCTCACCTCTTTATGGCATATTTCCACCACATTCTGTGGCAAGAGGCCTTTCAGGCCCAACTCGCTAAAATGGCAAAATCGAACAGATACTGAAAAGCTACAAGTGATCCACCCACATCTCATTATCATGCTTAATGTTAACACCTACTAAGAAGCAACACGTCGTGCACCCAAACGTTAACGAAACTTCAACAAACGCTAAGAAGGGGCAAGTCACCTGGACAGCGTAGAACTGCCCCATAATCATGACAGTGGTTTCTTCCTCCTGCGTGCTGCCCAGCTGGGGCAGTTTGATGACAGCGCCGGTCTGACGCTGCATGTCGCGCACGTTCTGGCCTCCCTTGCCTATCAAGCGACCAACCTGCACAATTAGGAACGATACATGTAAAACACAGGGACTTGGTAGCGACCACTTTGTGTACAATAGCGAATGTTGTATAAGAGCAATGACCACGGAGACGTGAGAATGTGTGGTAGCTGTGAGACACGAGTTCCGTTAATGACGAGTCGAGCAATTATGAAGTAACGTAGGGACTCGTGCTCACAATTGAGGATTCGTGCAAAACTACCACGCGAGTGATCATCACTGAATCCTGTGGGAGACTAGTTCCGTTTCTGACGAGTCGGAGGCCATAACGATTCTCAGGAAGGATTCAACACAGGAGAGACTGCGGGATAGTGATCACGTTGAATTTTAACAAAGCTCAACTGCATGAAAACTTGCTTTTACATAGCACGCACCAACGACTCTCTAAAATCTCTATTCATGCAGACGCTCAGAGAGGTCCATACAAATAAATATAGTTCAACTATGAAAATAAATGTGAATTACTTTAAAAAAGAACACTTCATAATAAAGTATCACAATGAACACGCTTTGCATGAATTAGATATCACGTTACCAAATTTTCACAAAGACGAGAACACGTTAGGTGAACTCACCTGAGAAGACGGGATCAGGATTTCGACAGTAAGTTTGACGTCATCGTAGCCAAACGCGTACTCTTCGCGGATCTTCTCGAAAATTAAGTACTGCGCCTGTGGGAGATACCAAACACGTTACTTCTGGCGTCAGAGCCACAAAATTACACTATAAATAATTACAATACTATCACATTAATTCTCTAAACGGAGAAATCGTTAAAGCCTATTCATCTTGTCACATAAGTAAACATTAGCATTTCCGTTAATTGTGCAATTTCAGTCATTTAGTTTCGACGCATGCGTAACCCAGCTATGTTCTCTCATTGAAGCAATATTTCAAGAAGCTTAACATCACAGATTCACCCAGTTCGAATTTGGGAATCGTTGGAATCAAGAATAGCAATTATTTCCCTTTCCTTCACAATTGGAATCCTTCCCGGGGAGAGAAAGGGGGGAAAGACTTACTATGCTTCATGAAAGTGAACTGCCGCAATTCTATATACTCTAAATTATCAAAATCAAGCATATTTTCTTCCTGGGTTAAACCTAACGACACTAGTACAGCGAATTTCCTCAACATGCTGCACAATAGCACTGCTACATTTGAGTATCCCTTAGCACATAGAACAAGTACAAATGCACACCTTGGATAAAAAATAAATCGTCAGACCTAATCGCTTCAAAAAAGCTCTTCTGAACCAAGTTTCATCACACGAGGTAAACCCAGTTCAAGACTAACTAGACTCTTGTGGCCTTGTAAAACCAGTCGCTCGATTCACAAGAACATTTTCACCATCTACCATTTTCCTTTCACCTGAAAAACTTATAAAAAACACCCCGGCAAAAAAAAGCTCTCTAAGTTGAACATTTCTTTACCTTCCACTGTGCTTCCGGAGTACCAACGATGGTAACTTTCCTCTCCGGCACATCGGACATGTTGTTCATGCTCTCCTGCGGGGAGGTCTCTTGGGAAGCGATCTTAACGGAGGCTCCCGAGAAACGAATGATGTTCCGGATGTGAGAGCCTTTGGTACCAATGATGGCTCCCACCGAATAGTTAGGAATGAAAAGGTAAGCGGTCTCTTCGCAGTTGTCAGCGTAGTTGCCGGAAGAGAAGGGCGCAGGGTACATAGGGGTATAGCCCAGGCCGCCCCCGCTACTTCCTCCGCCGTACATGCCGGGGCCACCGTGCATTGGACCACCCATAGAGTTCATGCTCCTGTCTCGAGGTCCACCAGACCCCACAGTGGACATCATAGCCATGGGGTGCAGGCCTGGGAACATCGAGCTCTGAGGAGCAAAGCTCTGCAGGTCGCTCTCGTAACTCTGGCGCAGCTTGGCGCTGACGGCGTTCTCCGCCTTAGCGATGTCGTCGATGCTTCCCTGCAAGAGTAAAGAAAACTTAAATTAGCCGAGTTTTGGAAAATGAGGCGATTCGTTGCAGTAAATGCCAGATTTAGATAGGGTTTTTTTCAAACGAAATTGATGAAATTAGTAATGAATCGTAGCAGTGAATGCCATATAAAGAACATGTTTCAAGACGAAATTTATGAAATTAGTAATGGGAATACCTTAATAGTGATGATGCGCTCCAGGTTGAACGAGTTGATGTCGTTAACGCTAGACACGGTGATCTTGGTATTGGTGTCTTCCATGATTTTCTTGATGGTGGCACCTCCTTTGCCTATGATGCGGCCGATCAGATTGTTATGCGCAAGGATTTTTAGCGAGACCTGAAAAGTTAAGAGAAATTAATAGACCTAATATATATTGTATCAACCTATTGTACATCGTTGTCAGTAGCTTCCAAGCCTTCCATAAATTATTGAAACAAAGAACATAAAATGCATGTATAAATTTGCGCTTCACAGAACTAAAATTTTTACATATTGCTGTATCAGTGAATATTCCAAAGAATTTCTAGTACTTATAAATATGAACCATGACCTCAGAAAGAAGTTTTTGGCTGCATTTATTTGAACATATCACAAATTGAAGACCTCAAAATGTGTGCAAATTATTTTGAAAGGCAAGGAACACTATAATGCCCCATTACAATGAGAAAGCTAAAAAGAAATTGCGAGGGGCCGTGCATCTTCCTTGTTCATCTACGAAAAGAAAGATATCAAAGAATACCAGTGATACTTGCGCGTTCGATCTAATTAAGACGAAGGTCCATAACAGCCATTAAAAATAATGGTTCAATATAGAACTTTACCGCTTCGTTCAAAACTTGTGCGAACATGCACATCACGGAGGAATAAAATGTGAACTACTTTCGTAGCATTTAGCTTTCTTATAAAATTAAGTTCTTTATTTAGGGTTAACCTGTGAACGAATTACCCCGAGAACTTTGGTCGCCGTGGTTCTTCAATTGACATTGCTGTCCATCAAAGACAGAACGAATGTACCGCAGCCGGCCTCTTCTGGCTAATTCGTTCAGCTGTCAAGAGTTTAACATCAGAGAAGCAAACTCTGCACTCACCTCGCCGCCCTTGTTGGTTTTGTCACTCTCCTCCTGCATGACCTCGAGGATCCTCTTGCAGGCGCTGGTGCAGTTCTCAGGGTTGCCGTAGATGGTGATCGCTTTCTCCAGCGAACCGGCGTTATCCTTACGATGTACATCCACCCGAGCGCGGCTCTGTCCAATGGAGTAGTCATTATCACATGATCACTAGTTTCATACAGATGGAGGAGATTATCCACGTTTGCTCTATAATCTCCAGTTGCATAGGGAGATCTAAAAACTTGCTTTACAGCAATATAATACTTCACGGACGGAAGGCCGATTGATGATGAAAGGGAAAATCTTCGAGATTAACTTCATAATTTGGTAGACTACTTTCCAAGCTTTCAGCTATGTCGCTGAACGCTTCAGATATTCGCAGCAGCAAGAGTCGAAGTGTGCTTGTGAACGGTAACGTAAATTAAGAATTTACTATTATTATAAATTGCTGCATGTATAGTCACATGAAGCCCTAGGAATTCCCTCGCATCCTAAGAATAGAAAGCAAGTCTTGCTACCATTCAAGCCAAAGAACAGAACCCATGTTTCAAACTTTTAAATCATTGTTACGAGAGGGGATTCGTCGATATGGTGCCGTATACATTCAATAATACTAGCGTTATCACTACATTTGGAAATAGACGTTTATATTTCACGGCACAATTTCAAGCCCAAGTTCCAGGTAATTAGCCTGAAGGGGTTTCTTCATTTCAAAAACCAATTTATCGAGCACGGGCTCATGGGACAACTCCGCAAGGTATGGCACTATCAAAACATTTGTAAATGCATGAAATTTTCCAACTTCATAGTGATCTAGTCAACACAATGTTGAATAATTTCAATAAACCTTTGCAGACATTCCATGCTAGCACAAGTATATTTCATACCGAGTAGGCACGGCACGCGCCTGTCATGTATGCAAGAGTAGAGACGAGTTTCACTGTATGTCAGCCATCTGAAGTCAGCTCAAGGATTTCCGTAAGAACTCTTATTCAACATCAACAAATAGATCATCAATGCACCTCACAACCACACTGGCGTCCAACATCACAGCACTACTGTTGTTCAGAAAGGAGGCCCCGCGAAAATATTCTTTCACTCCTTCCATCTTTCGGTAACAATTTTTTCCAACTTTCCGGAAAATGTACCTTTACTGACCACAAAAAGTATTGAGCTTAGTCGCTTATAAGAACTTAATGCCTGTTCACAGATCGCCAAGATTCATGAAGTCGCGGACACATGAAAGCATACCAAAAATCCGACTACTAGGAGCAGTTTAGAACAATGTTCGTCTTCGGTTTAATTGTAAAGCACCACCTTATTTACTCAAACTAAAACACGTACTGGTTAATGACTCCGATATGGGCTCAGCGCACTCAGACTAACGGCACCCCTTCGAACACAAGGCATTTTCGTTTCACACTGAATTTTAAGTAGTTTTTGTAAAATAGTTCTAAGGCCCTGGGCTTTAGAAATAAAATTTTGAAATATTGTTTAGTTACGTAAATAAATGCTATTCTGGAAATATTTCAGTCAGTGTTTAGTCAAATTCTGTACGGCTAAGAGCTATGCGATACCAAGAATCTTTATTGAAAAACGGGTTTAACAAGACATTCCATGCTTCAGTTTTTATGAGAAAATGTAGAGGCCCAGTGTAATCAATAAACTATATCGCAATTACCTTTTGTTTCCGCTGTTCATATTCGGTATTAATACCACCCATATTCGGCATTAATACCACCAAGCCTTCAAAATATTTATGCCACTTTTATGTGGAGACCAAGTACATGTAAAAATTTGACATTTTTCGTGCCCAAGTTTCCGAGAGAAATTTCTTGAAAATCAATTCCTCATTGACTAAGGCGATTCAGCAGTTTCTCACCCGCCATTTGGCACACTACTAATCGAAACTACACTGAACACAAATGCACTTCTACATGTAGAACTAAGCACAATTAAGGCGACTTTGCGTAGCTATTTGTGCCTTCTATTTATCAACGAATTGAGCAAAACACGAGAACATGTACGCAAGATCCAAGGAAATTACAGCACTCTCAGGTTGATGTTCGAGACGGTAATCGCTCACACGAGCTACACTTCAATAAGTGAGCACACTCGACATAGATGGTAACAGGTGATCATTCATGAAAATTAATGCGCCTAAATTGAGCAGCTGCGTGCTCGTTCGAGTTCTTTGATGGATGCATTAGGCCGAGGCCAACATTCGCAAGGCAAGAAGCACTCCAGCGACCTGCACCAATTCTCGTGTTCTACCGAGGTTCCCTTTGCGTCAACCCTAGCTTTGGATGTGACTGAAGGTACCCTAATACCACATTCAATACATAAAAACATTCCTCTATCAGCGAGCTGCTAGGAAGTAAGAATGAGGCTACAAGTGTAGAAAGCGACGGTAGTGGCTCAAACCATTCTCGCGTGTGGTCCTCATTCAAGAGTAACTTCAACAGCTGGCAGTGACACATTTTATATTCCACGAGTAGCGTCAATAACGCTTGTCAATACTGGCTACGATTCCCTGACACACTATGAAACATTGCTCCAGCCCGACGTGGGTTGAACGTGTTTGAATATTCTTGATTAATGTTTAATCAATACTTCGCCAACAGACAAGTCTGTAGTCACACAGCAGTTTTAGAGGCCATAAATGACTGATCGAACTCTACTCGTTGGGAGCTTGCATATGGGTACTCTCGATCTTAGGCGGTATGAACATTTTTACTAAGCTTCGGGAAGAATGGATTAAGATTTTTACATCTGACGAACACGCTCCGTAATACGGAAATATTAAGCTCTGTATTACACATTTCTTCTCAAATATGCAGTTCCAAAGCCAATGAACGATGCCGGGATAACCTCGTATCATTCATTTTATTCATTTTGTCATCCAGTACTACATCTTAACTCTTAGCATCGATAATTATTAGCTAGTTTGAAGCTCCCTACCAACATGAAATATGATCTCGAGAGAGCGAAGAGAATAAGGGAACATTACGTATGGACTACAGAAAACATGGAATCTATGCTTAGGTGTGTTCGCACGCAGGATTCCCCATGCATAGAAACTGCATGCTAAGGAAGAGTCAAAAAAACATACGAGATAGCAAAGAAGATGTGAAAATTGTACGAAGCAAAGTGGGCTCGAAAGACAGAAATGCCGAAGGCCTATCTACAGCTGAGGTAACCTAGCAGTGCTTCCCTGGAGACGCCAGTTACAATGGCGTACGATGGACAAACCCAACTAACAGCCATACTGTCTATCCTATGCCCCCTGAGGAGTAAAATCTCAGAGGCGAAAATTTATTGAGCTGGCGCTACTAAGGCATTGAGTAACAGCCAGCAAAAAAATATGTAAAACACGCCGAATTTAATCGTCTGACTTGGCATACCAAACATAGCATCAGCACTCGCCATTAATATGATCATTCAGACATACAACCAGTCTCAAGTGGTAAAGCGTACTCTTACTTTCATGATTGGCAACCGATATGTAGAGAGTGGCAAGTGCGAAATTACACAAGTGCACAAACGTATGCGGACTGTATGCAGGTGGACATATGGCCGAAATTCTACTCCACATGTTCAAGGGTGACAACTAAACCTTTGCAGTACTTCATCACCAATAGTTCCCTTTCAAATTCCGCGGCTTTTATGGAACACCCTCCACATTTCCAGTCGACTCTAGTCACGCCACCGTCCACTACCCCAATGCGGAACCCTCAGAGTTTCGAGCTCACCTGCTGGGTGATGGCGCGAATGGTGGCGCCCTGACGCCCGATGATGGCCCCGACCATCTCTGAGAGAACCAAGATCCGGAGAGGGAACTCAGCAGCGTGCCTGTGCTGCATGCCGCCCATGCCGGCGATCATGCCGCCGCGGCCACCTCCCTGCTGGGACCGAGGAGCTCTCGTCCTTCTGTCAACCAGCCTGTCCACCCGAATGGTGTGACCGCCTTCCATCGAGGCTCCGTTGAGACGCTGGGCGGCCTCTCTGGCGCTCTCGGCACTAGCGAAGGTCACGTGAACCACCTGTGTGAACCACAAGGAATACTTTCGTAACCACTTTCTTCTCAACATCCACTTTCTCCAATGAACTTCTCCGTAACAAGCTAATGCAGCCTTCTTGTTTGTAAATAAATACATACATGCATACATATACATGTATACATAAACGAGGATGCGGGTTATTTTTCGTGTGATGTGAAGTCCCAGCCTAACAGTCAAAATTAATAAGCCGGCGCCTGGTCAACGGCGGTCGGGTGTTCACGACGTTGCCGTGCCAACAAAGCTGCAGATAATTACTCTTGCAGCAACACAGGCGGGTGCTCCTATCAAATGATTCAACAGGTGAACTGTGAGAGGCATTTTGTACGAACAAATAAGTGTGCATGCGGTAACGATACGGGTATAACTTGGCGACAAGGTACTTCAAGAAGGATGTAAAATTGCAACATCTATTTTGTTGTCGTTCAAGAGATGTACGAGTGAGGAGACATTTTATTGAAAACGAAAGACGTCAAAACCTTTCACTTCAAGTACCGATCGCCTCTGTTAGGATCTCTAAAATCTGCGCTTGATCCGACACTTTAATCATTTCGTTTGGAATTCATTCCATTTGAATAATGTAACTTGCAATTTGCAATTTTATGGTCAAGTCTCCCTCTCAGTCGAATAGAAATAGAGGCAAGCTTCACGTAAATGCGAGTCCCGGTAACAAAACCTCAAACCCACAATCTTTAGTCTCCCCCATTTGTCCTTTAAGACGTTGCTCACGTACTGGGCAGCCAATAAGCATCAGCTAGCGTTGCATTAAGGTTTGCCAGTGCGCGAACGCAATTTATTTAAGTAGAGAAAAACCTCGTGTTCCAGTTAAAACAAGTACCTATCGTTCAAGTAATTAGAGCAAGAATTATATCATTACAGTATGTCTGACTTCATCATACGAGTGTCACCGAATTCGAATTCAGTGCCCCTTATGGACATTAGGTATAAGCATTCGTAAGTCTGAAACTGTAACTAATTAATACAAAATGTACTACAATCACTGCACGCAAATAAGTTCACGCCAGTTCCCTCTTCGTGGGGAAAGGGTGAAAAGCCACGCAGTTGAGGTGAGACCCAATTCGAAGCACGAACGAAGACTACTATCGCTACCGGGTCAAGATTAACCTTTTTACTGTGTCATTTTCATCATGTTAGTGAAGAACACCCTACCGTAACTTTGGCAAAATCACTATTATTTCAAGGACCTGTACTATATATACAAGGGACAGTTTAAAATTAACCTTTTCCTGCCTGGTGCGACTCAAGTCGCACGTTAGCTGAAGTTTTACGCTACTTCAGCATCACTTTAAAGGGATGAAATTTGCCCATGAACATCGGTTAGCGAACGTGAGGCGTGAGACGCATGCTGCAGTTCACAGTCACGTTTCTCATCAACCAAGCATCGATTTGAACATTCACAACGCGAAACAATAAAAAAGGTAAGTCTATTGCTAGAAACAAATTCAGGTGGTAAGGGTTAAGAGTTCGTGTGCAGGGAAAGGTACGCAGAGGAAGGAAGTCTCACCTGGGTCTGCCCGTCTCTGCTCTCGTACTTCTCGCTCTTTGTCACCTCGCCCACACTCTGCAGCAGGGAGTTCAGCTCCTCGGGGAGAGCGTTCACGGGCACGCCGCTCACACGTACTCGCGTCTCCAACCTGCGCACAAACAGACAAATTAGCAAACCAGTCCCACGAATATCCACGATGAAGTTCACGATGCAAGCTCCACAGAAATTCCAAATCGGTAAATAAATTTCAAAATAACTGCCAGTCTCGTTGAATCGGGTTCCGAAATAAATTAGATTTTTGGTCTAAAGCTCCCTTCCCATATGAAATGTGATTCAAAGAGCGAAAAGACGAGCCCATTTAGTGCTAACTTGACGTGCGTTGTATGCACAAATTTATTCCCACACATTTCACTGGTCATAGAAACGGCAAATTGAAGAGGAAGGAAAGAAAGAATTCTCAAGAAGGTAAGAATATGGAAACAGGCCAAGTGGGCCGGAAAGATAGGGGTCCCGAAGGCCTAGCCAAAACCGAGGTAACTTGACAAAGCCCTGTCAGCGCTAGTCCCCATAGAATAGACAAACGTAACAAACCCAATCTCGTTTCCTATTTCCCCGAGGGGAGTTTTTAAATCAACTTCATACTAATTTGCCCGTTCTTGATAAAGCAAGAAAGTTGAATTGATTTCTAATAAAACAAATGGGAAGGACTCCGCATGTCAGAGCGAGGAATCTTTGTAGCACATGCACTTCGAGGAGTTTCTAGTTGGAGCAAGCGTAACTGATGCAGTGATGCAAGAAGCGCTCGAGTACTGCGAAACATTCCTAAATAAAATTTTGCACGAGCATTCCTAATTCCTGTCCCTATACGGGAGGCGTAACAGAACAGTTCTAGACGTGAACGAAGATTCTGCTCCACGACGTTTCACCATTTGCTGGTCATTCCAAACTGAGCGCTCCATACACCGATCATTCAATACGCTAGCTATCAACGATAAGAGGTTACTGCGATCAATGAGACTTCACAGTCAGATAGCAATCTCGTATGAATTCATATAGAATTCATGAGACACGCTAACGAATTGGATCTTATAGTTCGGAGTATCCGATGTTCCACGAGCTATTTTACTTTTGCAATTTAAGTTTGGATCGTAAATGTTCAAGTTAAAACCTGCCAGTTGTATCAATCAAGAGATATGCCGAGTCAAATTCCAGCGTGATCGACTACAAGCGCTTTGGAAACAAGGTCTTGTTACTATGAATAACTTGTACAATGCTCATACGTGCAGTCAAGATTACCTATATAATTAGGTAGATAACATTGACATACTTCCAGTCTATACCAAATAGTTTCATCGAAACTCTTATCTTCAGGTGCACTGGAGTCACAGCAATATTACCCATAACATTTATTTGGCCGCAATGGAACTGTGCTCCACAAGGTACCATAAAAGAGTACGTTATTCCCCTGCACAAAATTAAGAAATAATACAAGGTCAGTAGGATGCACAGCACCTCAACGAAACAAAAAAATACACCGTGGGCAAAGTGGGAGCGAGGGACGAAATCTTCCAGCTACAGCTGATCACACACGCTCGGCCCCATCTGCTGGAGCACCTTCAATTGAATGGGTGTATAAATGAACAGACTTAATTTAGCGCGGTTTAATTATAAGTCTGGTTCAAAACAAACTATTAGTAATAAGAATCTTAGTGTTGGGAGGATGATCACTCAAGTTTACTATTAAACCAGTTGAGTTTATTATGAAAATTTTACATATCAGCAAATTTGTAATACGCTCGAGTCTTAATACCGGTATGGCAAACGCGCATGATACCTAGGCTTCTCCAATCAAGCGCTGAATTTTTGACCGTATGAATTTTCAACTGTGCTCGCAATCGCGCGTACTTCACGGATACACGAGAAATCAGTACTTTTCTCTCTAAGATAACCACATGTACCTTCCCACATACGGTATGTTGCAAATAATTCAAATAGTTCATTCACTTGATCGAGATACAGAGAGACCTCCTCTATTCCAGTTTCTGACCAGTTTTAAAAGAAAAACTACATATTATCTAGTATAAAATAATCGGAGTAGTCTACGTTTCTTCAACTGAATTATGACTATGTGGCTCTTCTGAATCCAAAAATTACATTTTTCAACAAGGTCAGGTTTTAACGCTAATTCTATTCAGATAAAATCTGGAGGAAATTTATTGCATTTTCAGGACGAGTACGTTTATATTTGTATTTCTCATCCAAATAAGGGTTTGAAGAGAAAAATTGTTTTTAGATTGTTAAGTAAATGTCAAACTGATTTCCGTAAATTGAATCATGGACATCGGAAAAGGAATGCACACTATCATGAGAAGCGAGCTCAAGTACCTCAATCCCGATTTACTTATACGTAGAAAATGAGACTTCCCAACTTTTCGACAATTCATACAGCGGAGTTATGCATTCCGTTTTATGATTTAGCCCCAGGGAGACTATTTTAGTACACGTTTGATTTCCAACACGCTACCATCGAGTGCCCGAGAGAGGCAGTAACTACTTTCAATACACGCTACACGAGTATTTCGTAGCACAAAGTTTCTATCAGTGGTGCTTCTGATATTAACATGAAGGCCTATCAGCGTGATCATCCTTGCAGTACGTTACTTTCATGACGATTCACTTTATCACTTAGAATCCCACGTCAAACCAAGTACTAATAACTAAGGGAGATCGATCAGTTAGTTCAAAGATATTAACTGATCCAACGGCGGCGTCTGGCGCTACGCACAAGTGTTGAGACACCTGCCGTTTTCATTTCGCACCTGAACGGATGCATTAGTTTCACCGATCAGTCGCTCCCCATTAAGCATCATCTTCATGCACATGCAATTTTCTTGTAGAACATACCTGATGGTAAATCTATAATTACTTGCTACGACACTTCCCTCCCGAAATGGAGAAAGGAAACCTTAATTGCCACACACGCCCGTTTAAGGCCAGGCTCATCCAAAAGCGTTTAAGGCTTTATATCGGGCGATATTCAGTAGGGTGGGACACAGCGACAGAACTTAGGTTGCAACGGATTCGATTCGAAAATAATTTCGTGTCTCCAACACCATTAATAAAAGAAGAGCACCATGTTTCACTCTACACTGCCACGACTACACATGGGCTAACTGGCCTGCTCGTCTCATTTCGGTCTCTACAGAGCTGAACTTTCATAAATACACAAGCGTGCAATGAAGACTAGTACCCACGGTCTCGTGACGTGTATAATTGACATGACCTAGATGACTGACCACGGAAACTATGATCTACTATTAGTTTCGGTTAAAATATGTTACCATATCAAGGAATGCTTATTGCGAACGGAGTTGTGAGTTGGTATTTTTCCGGAGGATACATTAGGAATAGGATTATTTCATTTCAAGATATGACTACAGTACTGCGGAAAAAAAGACAGGATTTATTGAAAATCCTGCAGAATATGACTGAACTCAAGCCTCGATGAAGACGCTCAAGAGGGTGAGGCACACACATGAGCTCTAATATAACCTGCACCAAGTCAATTATTCAAGGGTTCCATACCATCTCAGACGAACGCGACACGAACCCTGAAGAACATCATACTTCTAGTCCACAGCTAGTACTTTAAGCCTCTAATTTGGCTAGTGAACAATAGCTAACCGTTCACAGCGACGAAGTATTTCAACAGTCCCCGTGCCCTCAAACTTTGATCTTTAAAGCATTTATCCGACTTGTTTCAAGCACTTGACTTACCCCTCACCTTCACTATGAGACATCACGGAAAAAATATAGCGTACATAAACGACTAAACAAATACTTCGAGATCATGCAACAGCATTCACGCACTTCCACCCGACTCGAGCGATGGCCCGTCAATTCAACTACTTCATGAAGTTAAATTCAGAGTTCAATGAACCAAGTAGAGCCTTAAAATCGATATTTAAATTACTCTGTAGCAGGAACACCTCACGGCGGAACAGCTGTTTAGAACCTCATCAATGCACTGGCTCTTTTAGTGTGGAAGAGAGCAGACTTTAGACCCTCAATGTAACTCTGCTCGACCCAGTAGATCTAAATCCTACTACGTATAGAGAACACTCCTCACATAGTTAAGATTAGTTTGTTCAAGGCCCCTGTTCACATGAAATGTGATCTAAAGAACGAAGAGAAATGACAGTTTAGCATGGACTGCAGAGAGGACGGGGAGTCAATACACAAGGTGTGTTCCCATACAAGTTCCCCTGCGCAATGAAACTAACAAAATAAAGATATAGTGGACGTGTATGAGAATTTTAACAAGGAAAGAGGACGTGAAACTATGTAGTCTCTAAGGCTTTTATATAGCTGAGGTAAGCTAATAGTGCTCTGTGGCCTCTAGTGACCATGGCATATGATGAACTAACTTCAATAATTTAACCCCACTGTCCATATCATGCCCTCCTCCTCCCAAGGGATTTAGTTTAACGTGGAAGAATTCTCCAACCTGTATGATTACCTTCTATGTGGCTACCGAATAACAAAGTGAAATTACCTAGTTCAAAGGCAATCGAGCAAGCGATTCCTTTTATTGTAGCTATTGTAAAATGAGGTAAGCTAAGAGCAAGAAATGCATTATTCCTCAAGTGCATGTAGGAAGATTTATTTTAACGCTAAGCTGTTGATGCCTAACTACACCTCGATTATAAGGAACTTGTTACAATATTTCAAAGTTGACCGAATAATTACACGGAATTAATGCATGCACGAGCTAAGAATGTCTCGGAATACAATTTCGTTTGTTGTACATGGCCACAGAGTAGTCGCCGAGTTCTCAAAAACGTGACGTATTTCGTGAAGGATTTCGCGTCCACGTTGCTGGATAAAAGTTAATGAAATATCCACGGTCAGCCCGGCTTGAGCCTCGGTTATCAAAAGCGTGCTCAAACTGACACCAGCATTGAAGCACCAATTCCTAAAACACGGGAGGCGGTGCAGTTTTCGTCAGTGAGTGCGATACTCAAGCCTTCACTATGCAATATTGATTGCCAGTACCTCGCTATTTTTTACACTCTCCCAAGAACAGCTAGGAGCGCCAAGGACAGCGGAGCCACCAAGTCCGTACAAAATGCGGACGCCGGCAGCAGCTCTGACGATCAATATACGTAGGCTGCCACAGCGCCACACGCAACGAAGGCGTGTAGCTCGCGCGCGCGTACATCCGCGCACACAAGCGTGCACACACGCGCACCTTCAGCACTCAACACAGCACGTGCAACACGCAGCCCACACTCCGGTATGTTCCTGCACCCGACTGCTTCAACATGTATCGTCCGTTCATTTAGCTGACCTGGGCAGAGAGACTACGAATGCTAATTCAATACCAAATCAACACTGCGAGGACAGTCTAGTGTGGAGGTTTAGGCTATGGTAGTTCTGCATTTCCGCATCCGTTGTTTTTGCAACTTGTGAATGTGGATTAATACAAATTAGAGGAGGTTTATTGAATAATTTTACTATTTGTACACACTATACAACTTCGTTTTACTGACTTCTGTTTTACAATGGATGAAGCCTTACCAACTGCGCAATTTT
Organism: Orchestia grillus; assembly: GCA_014899125.1. NCBI lineage: Eukaryota > Metazoa > Arthropoda > Malacostraca > Amphipoda > Talitridae > Orchestia > Orchestia grillus. Next base: position 31,824 of record VOMN01067372.1, on the reverse strand, counting down.
TTTTTCACAATCTATGCTTACTCGAACTCAAAAGTGAGAATGTGCGATGCATCCATCGACATCTTGCAGTTCGCATTTTCAGACAAATGCGTTGTTTCGTATCCAATTCGGGTAACTATTTTTTGAAGATGCGTGTATTGTTCAATGTTAGCAACCGTCGTAATTGTTTAATAATCCAATATCGACAGCTCTCCTCGGCATGCTTCAAAGACGCTGCAGGTTTATCAATCACAACTCAAAAAATTTCTACGTATTGAATCTCAGAAGGACCTGACAAGGCAGTGCAGGGAAGCACTTTAGTTCACAAGAGTTCCCATTCTGCTTTTTTGTTCCGATTGAAGACGGTAATCCAGAAATGTGGGTCAGGTATTACTATCTCACGAAGGTTTCAAATCACACCTGATTTCAAATTGAACCGACATTTTCTATTCGTGAACAAGGTCACTCAACTGGATTAGCAGACAAGTCGAGTAGTTTGGCACTCAGCGACCTACATTTTCACTACTAGATCGGTGTGTGCTACTCAAACAAATACGCTAAACAAATCTTCGGCAAACGCGAGACTATACCCACTTTCAGGGTCATGTCAACTTAGGCCTATTTCATGGGATCGTTCAACCAGCGCGCTCTAAAATAGACAAGTAAACAGTTACGAAGAAAAATCTCAACTGTTACGAGACTCCATTTACAAGGCGGAGAGAAGTTACTTCAAGAAAATTTATCGCCAATTGCTTTGAAAAGGTTTCATTCAATTTACCCCACCACTTCGGTAAATCTTTCCTGAATTCTCAAGCTTGCAGAGCTACTCGACTAATCAGGATAACACTGCTCAACCCAAGCCAACGAAATTTATAAACAAAATTTCCCAGAAAACCAATCATTTCAAGGACCCGTCAACCAATCCCTAGCCAAGACTAAGAACAGGCGTAGGCGCGGGAGGGAAAGAGAGAAGAGAGGCCCGTTCAGAGCGAATAAACTCTTAGGCAAAAAGAGCGAGTGTTCACGAGGGAAGGTCATAGGGAACGAACGTCCTTGGTAGAGCGGATTCTCCTCGAGAGCAATGGAGCCGACTCGCTACAGCTGGAGACCATCATTCCCCCCCTAGCAATGGAGCGACTCGGTACAGCTGGAGACCATCATTNACCTAGCAATGGAGCGAGCGACTCGCTACAGCTGGAGACCATTCCAGCCAACAGCGAAAGCCAGCAAGAACCTGGTGTATATACGGTTCAAGTCATCGTGTCGATCAATTGGTTGAAGTTTGTTTTATTCTGCAAGTAGATTTTCGAATTTGATATGCATAACGTACCAACATACTAAGCTAAGATCGAGGTACCCTTATTAGGCTTAGGATTTAACTACGGTCTTGCTTTCCGCCTGTTCCGTCCGAACGACTACATGCGAGAACCTGGTTGGGTCGACACTAAGGTCGCAAGCTCCTAATCAAAGTTACTGGCGATGATCGATTTCGACGCGCATTTACACGATACCGACCGGATTATATTAGCAGCAAAACTTCGTTTAGGTTCGCACGAAATACCAGTCTTGTGAAACGTGACCTATGACCCTACACACACTACATCTGGTACTGATCAGGTTAAATAATCAGACTTCACTTAATAACGCAAACGTTCCTCCAATTCCATCGAATTCTTTCATGTGAATTCTGTCCATGTACGCATTCAATGGAGAAATTTGTAAGGTATGGCCTAATTAATCTGCGATCGGCAGTTCCCGCTCGTGCCAGTCAAAAACGCCTTCAGATACAGAGAAAATAAAGGGGCACGTTCAGGTTTGCTTAGCCAGACTATATGGAAGGGAGAAAAGTTCAACAATAAAAATCTGAAAACGCAAATGATGCTCTATGTAAATAGAGATTGTCATTCACCGGCAACCCATACTTTTTTTTCACCGAGATTGTTAATTATAGCAAAGAAGTAACTCTTAACCATAGAGGCAATATGACTAACAGTTCATGTTTTCCTGAAGTAAAGCTTGGCGAAGAAATCCTCTAGAAAGAAATCTAACCGAAGACGTACAGTACGCTCAAGTTTAGCTGTTCGCCTGGTTCCGCATTCCGCAGCATCAGAGGAGACTCGCTCTGGATTATTCACACATGCCAAATAAAAACCACTCGAGCACAAACTAAACCGACTTCCTTTTGAAAACTCCGTAGTTACAGGTTCAAATGTAGCGAGATTATACAGCTATGACTCATGCTCTCCCGAACTAGTTCATTAATTGTGAACGCACGCGCACGAGTAAAATATTGCGGCATCTGTATCTTCAAGTGAACAAACTTTGATCATGTTCAAATCGAGACTACGCATATCGATGGTTTTGTAATTCAATTCGTACACGCCATCATCCCAACACCGAAATCAATATTCCAGTAGCTGGACATACTGAAAATCTGGTATCGAAGCCGGCCATTTTAAACAAAGGCTCATTCATTTGAAGTACGTTCCACGACACATCCTAACGTAATGCATTATAATTTCACGAACGTCTTCGTCATCGCCATTACCGTAGCATCTGGCGTTAGATGAAACATCGGAACAGTAACATCGATAATATATTCAAGGCTGGTGACGCCATTTACTTCGAATCGAATTAAGCAGTGGAACTAGAGCAGCCAGTGGTTAAGCTGTCGATATTGCGTCGTTTACAATTGCTGACAAATAAAACTTTATAGCCCACTACACGCTAAGTCTCCTAAAACGTCAAGAAATGTAGGGTGTGTAACGCTTTACTACCACAACCAGCCCGAGAAGTCGAGACATTGAATACTAACGTGTCGCTGAGGCATCCGTAACAGTCTCGCCCTACTTAAATTCAGCAGCGCAGTGGGCCCAGCCTGCTCTTGAGGCACAGGAGATGACGCGTAGGCTATCAAACTTTCCAAAACAGACTGAATCATCTTCAAACTTAGCCTAGCTCATTCTAACGCGTGTAGCTGGTGTCGGCTACACGCTACCATTGACATGGAAGCGCACGACTCTACACCGTTCAGTCTCCGTTGTACGAAAGATTCTCGTAGTACGCGCAGTGAAAACGGATTCATGTATAATTCTAAACTAATCTTTTGAGTTAATTTTCACACTAGGGCAGTGAATCTCGCCCTCTGAAGCATCTTCACACAAGGAAAAATGGGATGAAATTATCTTTCTTCTGGTGAGAGCCATTTTCAAGGCCTAACGTAACAGGCAACTTAATTCATAGATCATAGTCGCGAATTTCTTAGTAGAAGTGTTTTTCCCATAAATGCGTACGCTGAAGTTTAAGACAAGCGAGTGAATCTACACCCGCAAAGCACGCGATGTTATTCTTTACTCAACAGTGATTAACAACGCTAGCATACAGGACGTACGGAAACTACGATACTTCAGGCTCAAGACCGCTTCGGTACTAAGCCAATTCTGTTCATCTTTAAAGCTCGTTAACTAAGCAATTATTTAGGTACAAGGCGAAGTGGATCCAAGCCAAGAGACGTTTGCCGAGAGACATGGGCGAGCAGAGCGGGCGCCAGCAGGAATGTTGGTCGCAACGCAGCCCTACGGACTCGACCGGAAATGCCGGTCCTGGACGGGCCGAGGTCGAACGTTAGAAGAGACGTAAGAATAGCATGTAGCTGGGATTTCATTCGTATTTTGTGCGGCTTTATTTTATGAATTCTTACAAGACGAGTTTATTTAGTGAAAGCCTAGTTTCGTAAAGAAAAAGTTGCGTAAACAGTGGTTCATATACAACACATTTGTGCGCTTCATCACCCTATTTTCTCATGAAATAGAAACTCTTGACTATACTAACCCTCAAATGTTTTATAAAAATGGCAGCAATCCTAGGAATGAAAATAACCTGATTTCAATCGAGTAACGAATTTAACGTGTCTGAATTTACGTCCAGAAAGTTAGATCTACTTCTGAATAACAATGAATGAGACTAGAACTATTTTTGATTCGGTAACGAGATACGAGTAGTTCACAGATGAACCTTCAAGCTCCAACCTTCCGATTGTACTAGTCATTCAATACTAATAATCTTAGAATTCACGATTTATTCCAACACTCGAGCACTGAGTCAAGCAGAACTTACAAAAACTGAGCCACACAGCGTTAATTACAAGCACAGAATAACAGAGCCCTTCCAATAACTAGAATCTACGCCAACGCACAAATTGAGCACCAGAACACGAGTTCAGCGTTCACGAGAGGAGGCGCAGGAGGTGTGGTGGCGGTGGTGGAGGAAAAGATAGCGCTGACGCCGGGCAGTAACAGGAGATAAGGGCGCACACACACACGCTGCTGCCACACTTGCCCGGCCATGGTTCACACCAAGTGTAACAACCCCGTATACAGTGAAATTATGTTCTGCGTTCAAACGTGCACTGGGTTCACGATACTTTATTAAGGGTATTTGTGGAGCTGTTAGAGCAAAAATGTATGGCTTGTAGGAAATGACCGGGTTTGATAACTGATGTGGTTTTAATTGTATGTCAGAAATATGGTCATTACAGACCTAGAATCCAGATCATTATATAAAGTTCGGGGTTATTTCAGGACAGAAGGTTGAACTACTACGCGTATCACGTACATGGCAGCAAATTTGATGTGGCACAAATTTCTACTGAACGATTTGCTGCGTCGAGCGAGTATGCATGTACGTAAATAATATTCACACTCTTCCACAAGTTACGATCGAGGCACGCGTTTGATCTTGCAACACTTCACTTTAAGGCTATCGAGTTGCCTTCATTCTCAACTATTACTCAAAATTCACCACAACAATACGGACAGTACAAGATGAAATGCGCATCACATTTGCACAGGAAATTTGCTGAGGCATAGAAAATCTCTGAGACTACACTACCTGCATGAATGTTCGACTACATTTTAGGTGAATTTTTCAGATGAAAGAAATTAAATGAGCGAGTGTAATTCAGCCGTTTAAAGCTGAATAGAATACTCTACGGCTGTTTGGCATCGCGCGCGCGTCCACTGTTCACTGGAGAACACGAATAGCTGTGTTCTCGACACAGAGCAGGGGAGAAATTTCCTGCAGGATACAATGGACCGGAAGCTCTGCGCAGGCACGACTGATCTTCCACAGAAGAGTCTCACAGGAAGAAGTTGAGTCCGCACGGTGATTAGTACATGCGGGACACCCGCGGTCTCCGTCACGGTAACCACCGAACCCGAAAAAAAGAAATCACGTCAAATTAACGGAAAACTGAGCGACTCCGAGCAAAAGGACGATGTTCATCAACGCAAATTAGGACGCTACAAAGGATGGTCATACAATAGGGGCTACGCAAAGCTTATCAGCATTGTTATTCGTCGTCCATTCAAACACGCGAAACCATTGCCGAATCCGTCTTCTGCTCGACGCTCAATCTAATGCACGTTTCTATTCTAATTCATCCTGTGCAACCCCCACACTACCCACACGGATGTTTTGTTTTTAACAAAGGGTTCCCAATACGCAGTTTAACGAGGCGTTTTCAGGTAATACATTAACTCTGTAGGATATGAAACTTCTTAATTGAAGAAACTCGTATACAAAGCAGATAAAAATTTGGAAAGTTCACGGTAGGAAGTTTTGATATTGGTACGTGGGAGTTTCTCATAACTGATAAATTGCAGTCAGATTACGATCCGCTTTCATACCCAACACTATCATACGAACGAACTTTAGTAGCTTCGCTAGTCGGAAGCGTTTCAGAGGAGCAACATCGTCTCTGTCTTCTAATGAACCACACGGGTAAATACGCACGTACAACGCCAGAAATGGCAGGAAGGACCCCTACTAAAGGAGGGCTCGATTTAACCGATAGCTTTCAGAGCGTTGTGGACCCCGCGATCTTGAGAAAGATGAATTCGCATGTGCCATCTTCAAAATTATTGGCGCTGGTGAAACAGCTGCGACGTTAATAGCAACAAGAAACAAATGAGTTAACTTCAAGAAAGACCAGGCTTTTTTTTCAATCAAACAAAATATTGCGTCAGCAGTCGTTCCTGTTTCAACATATTTTGGTGCACACTTTTTTTTAATGAAACTCTGAAGTTTGAAGTAAACTGTTGACCGAAGCCCAAATTCGCTACAGCGGTCCTGAGGTTGGGTAGGCACAGGTTAATTATGCGATGTCCAGACTTCCACGGAAACCTATACCTTTTATATTCATTTGTGCCTACAAATTGAAACGCTACAAAACATCGTCTCACGCTTTATTGCGACTCGTGTTAAACAAGCCTAAAATTTTGGCTAGGGTAATCGAACCGGAGACTGCATTCCAGGGTCACATCCTAGTTCAATAGAGCCTAACTGAACTAATGTAGGACGTCGTTGGAGCCTTGACTCAAAGTGCACGGCTGCAGCCCTCAACCCCACACGATTTACAATTTAAAGCAAAAAGAAGCAGCCCGATGCAGCAGCGGCAGCAGCCTCGCACATGAACTTAAGATGGCGGCGGCGAGAGGGTAGTGGCCAGTGGCGGAGAGGACGCTGCAAGGGGCGGAGCAGAACGGTGCATCTCGCGCACGCACAGCAAGTAGCTCGGGAACCACGACAATTATGACCAAGTCAAGGAGAGATAAAGGACGTGGAGCTCCCACAAGGCTGGTTGAGTACGGTTACGTTCTCAACTATATAGGCCTTATTACCGTTCCTGGCAGACACCTTTTCTTTAAGATATTTCCGCAGTTTCGATTAGATTTACAACGAAATCGCATAGCTCAAGTAACGTTCCCCGTCCCCCCCATATCTCCTCCCTCTGAGGCTCTGAAGGAGAGGGTGGAAGGTGCCGACTTCATTGTATACCTTTCATAAATCAACTACATGCACACTTGCTGTGAGAAGTCCCCCAAATATACCGCAACATAGTACACTTTGCTCAACTAACAGCTCCAGGATGTTTACGACTTTCTATTTGCTGTTCACAGGTTTCTGCGAATTCCACTTAGGAAATTATGTTTCATTCTCACAGGTGAGAACGTCCCACCGGATTTCAAAAATACTGAGCATTTCATCCATCCTATTGAGATATTGAGGGCTTCTTTGGATATGGGTTAACGATCTATTCAACATTGGATTACGCACCAACGTTGCCTCAACCACTCAGGAGGTTTAGAATATTCATTCTTGATACGATTATCTAGCAACAAACTTCGCTATGCAGCGAAGTAATGCCATGTCACTCGCTTCCCGTGGGCAATGTCTGAGCTGAAAGCCTAAAAATACTAGCAAAATCTCGTCATTAAATGTCCTACTTAGCGATGCAACCGAGTTTCGAAGCACCGACACCATCTAGGCATTAATAGCAGGAAATTTCCGAATGCAAGGCATCGCGTGGACATTACACTAGCTAATTAACTTAAATAGCCGTAGTGTTAAAAAAGGACTACTGAAAACTTGCGTTTTTTTTAATTAAGCCGCAACCGTTTCGACTTCAAACCAACACGAAATCTGTGAAACTACAGAACATTTAAAACAGATGGTAAGCAAACTTTACCACAGAAAGTTACGTTACAGCTTCGAAACCAGCGACGAGAAAAGCAGCACCAGCATAAGCCGTACAGAAGCACCAACACCAAGGTTACGATGGAGACAATACGTGGAGCTCTACAGCCATCAGCCATGCGGGTATCTCACTCACACCCCCCACTCCTCCGGCTCTGCTGTATTTAGGGTGGAGTGCATGCTGGGTTCGATTACCGAAGCTTTTCGCGGTATCTTAGACGCGACGCCGGCGAAATTTGAATGACAAAATGTTCAGTTTAGGGAACTCTGAAACCTATAGGTTTTGAGCCTTTGTGCGTTTGGAAATGTAAGTCCTTGTTCAAACTCCAGCACTGATGGGTTGCTGACAACTATACAGTTGGTGCTCACACTATCTGAAGCCTTTTGTCCGAACTAAATTTAATAGCTTGAGAGCAGGGGCAGCAGCCGCGAGAGAACTACTCTCGAGATTTAAAAAATAATTCTTCGTGGACAAGAACGTCACTTTGAACGTATTTAAGAAATGTTAATCAACTACGAGCTCCACGGCGTACTAGTAAGCGTGATGGCCTCGCAGCTGGGAAGTTAGGGTTCGACTATCGCCTCAGGCACCGATTCTCGCGTAACCGCGGAGTGCTTACCATGGAAAATGAAGCTTAAGCCTCCCATTCCTCGCATTTCTCACACGCCAGTAATTATATGGCACTGAAAACCCAACGGTAAAACGTTTGAGGTAATTAAGGTTCTATTTAGGAAGTTAAGAGCTAAATACATCTACTCTAATTACCAAGTCGTCTCCGTCAGCTAAGTCACTTAAATTTGTTTCAGCCAACAACTTAATTTGGCGTTTACAAAATAAAATTTAAATTACGCACTGCACTGGCGCATGATACCAAACAAGGCTGCTGGAGGCCGTTACGAGCCCCAGCACAATGAATGGTCATTGAAGTGCACTTTCATATCCTGTTAGGTAGCATGAGCAGTTAATAAACAGTGCAGTATTGTGAACGCATTCAGAATAAATCTCTACACCGAGAGAATGAGAGAAGGCGAATGCAACTACTCAGTAGCGGAGGAAAGACCCGTCCATGAATAAGCGTAAGTTCTGAAATTTAATAATTTCAATATTAATGGAAAAGCTGAAGTTGAAAACAAACCGACAAAAATCTGAAACCCTACCAGCATCATACGAATTAGAAATCTTCCGTGGACTAAATATTTACATTCTAGGAACCCCCTTCATTCAAAACTAGACTCCATAGAACCAAACAAGCGAACAAGACACGAGCAAGGATACTGGCTGTGATGAAGGGAGGAGAACAAGGTTCTACGCACCCAGCTAAGCCCCGTCACAAAAAGCAACCCAGCTCACAATGAATGGCTGGGAGAGGCGGCGGGAACAGCCGCAGCACCGGCAGCGTGCGGACTAGCGGCGGCAACATTCTTGACGCACCAACGCTAGGAGCGAACCAACCACCGACTAGCCAGGGTCATCGGCACCTAGATTGCCGTGTTGCTGTATGCGCTGCGTCTGTTCTATGACGTCATTTGAGCTGAATGGCGGCAACATAAACAGCAGCAGCAACAACGTTAAGTACGGTCATGCATCGCAAGCAAGCACCAACAACAACAACAACGACGACCACGGAGCGGTGGAACTCCTCATGGTGCGTGAGGTACTGAACAGCGAAGTTCAGAATGCATGAACCCAGTGTTAATTAACTTGAACCGTATCCTGACGTTGTATCCCGGATACGGTCAAGAGTACTTGGTGAATGCCCAGGAGAACAAAGTATTCAAAGTTCTGGCAAATCCTGATTTATTGAGTGAAACTGGTCAGCTTCAGCCTGGTATGACGAGCAACAGTAATGACTAGTGTTGCTAAATAAAGCATCCACATCAACGAGTTTTAACTCGTAAAATTGAGTTTTCCTTTTCTTGCCAGACATATTTAAAGTATGCACGATCTTCATTAGGATTAAACTAACGTAGTAGCTAACTTCAAGGCAAGTTACAGACGAACCAATAATTTATATTTGCCCGAGCCAGTTCAAACTGTTCGCATGTCTATTCGTCTGGCAATACAATAATTCATGAATTTAGGTTACGCAACAGTAGCCGCACTCCGTAGCTCTGAAAATTCATCAGTTCTGAAGTGATCGTGCGCTAATAACCTTAGATTTGAAACGATTTTGTTTCAAGCGGACCTGGACCTGGGATGCACACACTCTTCAAAACCGAACTTGCTTGGCGCAATTAAAGGTATGCTGGAACAGTCATGGTAATTAAATAATTACCAAAATGCACATTTAAAAAGGTTCCAAATGAGACATGCAAGTAACTGCAATTATTTCCTTGCATAAAAACCCATCTCAATATACTTGTACTTTTCACGCAAAATATTCAACCGTATTCGATCTGGTCGAGCAAGTCGAGAAGGATGACATCTGTTGTCTGTTTATCAGACAAGATTCGTATGCCTGGTTAGGTAAATTAGTATCAGTAACCGGGACTATATGAAGAATGTAATCTCCAGCAGAAGTAGAGGATGACGCATCTCCAACCCGCGTCATCAAGTACGAAGTTTTCAACCGATGGGGCAAGACAGAATCGGATGCTTCATAACATCGGACATTTGATAATTTTTTTATCAGCTGAACTCGTCTATACTTCTATACCTGCTTAGATAGCAAAAGTCTCCATCTGTCATTTCGATGGTTTCTCTGCCAGTTTTAATATCAACGTTCATCCAAGTAGCAACCTGAGTGGGCATTAACACCAAGTTTCACTAAACCTGTTGAGCTTCGTTAGACAAGCTGTACAAAAATTAAATACAAAATTATTCTAAGGTCTTTCAATGCACAACAACATGCACGCGAGCCAAAAGCTCCGTCCGATAGTAAATCAATTCGGAACAGTCCGTGAAAAACAAAACCTACTTTCTCACCAAATAGAAATCAGCGGGCATAAAATTTTCACGTACAATATGTACGAAGTGAACAAAATGCAAGGCATTTTATTAGCCTAGTACATTAACCGAAATTCACTTAGCAAGCGAGTTAGTGACCGAAATGCAGACTGCTTCACGAGAAAAAACTGATCAGCTACTTTGTTCGCAGCTACATTAACTTCTCACGTCTCCCGTACTAAATTCGTTCGCAAAAGCGCAGTAGCTTCTAGGTTATGAGACTATGAAAATGTTTCCTATTGCCCTAGTTTGAACAGACCAAATCCTGAAGCGTTTTCTGTTCTGTGACTTGCTACATGCCTTACGTAGGCGAGAAACTGCCATCACAGGAGTTCGTCCACGCATCATAAACCGGAGGCTAAGGCACTTCGTTGGAGCCTCGAGGTCTCCAGAAGAATCGCACCCCAGCATTACGGACCCTTTGTGGACAGCAAGCGAAATCAAGGTGTTACAAGCATGAAGGACAAATTTCTGGGATTTCTCGGGGCTTGTTCTATATGAACAACTGTTTACTGAAGAATTTAGCGTGTACCCATATGCTCATTAATGTCATTCACTAGTTCATCACAGGGACTTTATTTAACCAACTAACCATTGGAGAAGTTGGTTCGTTTAAAGGCAGCATCTCTGGTAAGCTGACTCAATTTCAGAGCACACCGTTTTGCCCATAGAAGAATTGTAAAACGAACTGCCAACTTGCTATAGGTCTAGTCCGCGGGGCCTAGATACAGGGGCCATCACTCGCACGCCGACAGCATGTCTCCACGACGATACCGAGAGGCCCTTCTAGGGTTCGACGCTCTCGCCGAGCTTCCAAAACAAGGCGGTGAGGCCGCACGCATTCTGGTCACATGCAAACTCAAAAAGTTCCACGCTGATACTAGGACTACGGTCGCTTTGTGAACTATTCAAGCAAGGGAAATTTCGTCTTGCTGATCGGATTGTAATAAATAAACGAACCAAACGCACGTTAACATGACCATCAACCGGATATCGTGAGTGCCTTGAGAGTCTCCATCGACGATCATTGCCTGACGTTAGGATTAGGAAACCTACAGAAGTACTAAATAAATGGTGCTACTATCAAATTGCCATCAAGAGCTACGAGCAGACAGATTGGCGTTTTACGAAGTATTTAACAATAAAATGTGCCGACCTCCTCCACAGATGCAGCGATCCCTTAACGTGAATAATCGATAGAGCCCAGCTGTGGGGTACCCGATACTTCGGCTTCGCTTGGGGCAAAATTGAAGTTCGTTCTGGCTTTATTACGAAACTGAATTGTTCCAAGTCACGACTGAACAGAACGTTGAACCTGAATGCAAACGAAGAAGTCTCCATGTTACAGTCTCCCGGATTCTGATGTATTAACTAAAATGTCATACGAATATTTTCATTTGGAGTATGACTTATGCGATATGTAGCCATCGTAAATGCAAAAAGGCAATGGTGTACAGCTGCAAGCATCTGAGAATATCAACTAGATAAATTAACAGTACCTGCGATGTAACCTAAGACTTTATGCCACCAAAGAAAAATCTTATCGTTACAAGGAGCGTTGAAAGTCCGAAATCGAGTGTCACTTTTTAAGAAACTGTGCCTACGAAGGTGCAAGTTGGTGTTAATATTCTTTGGAAACTAGAAATCTTCCGCTCACAACCACAATCAAGTCGTTTGCGGTAGGACTCTAACCAACTAGCCTAAACCGCCTCAATGAATGCCGAGGCTCTGAGCTGCAGCTCCCTACCTACCTGCTCGAGAATTCTAGGCCTGGCAACTGAAAAAACTAGCACGGTCAAACAACATCCTGTCACTGCGACGAGATTCTCGGTCCTGTACAACAAGCGTGCAGTGCCGGTCCCTTTAAGTGACGTTACTCTGCCACTCTGCACAGGTATTGGTAAATATACCTAATTCAGAGCAGTGGTAAGAGTATCATCGTGCACTCGCGCAGTAGGATTTTGCACTCTGAGCACAAAACGGCCGACTGCTCAGGCAGTGCCATCTTAAGAATACTGATACTACAAGTACCTCCTACGTTCCATAAACAGTATGAAGCTGTTTATAGGTTCAAGTTCACAGAAGCTTACTGAAGCCTTCAATGCAGGTGCATCAAGATTTGGTCGACAAAAGGCTATTTTTCACAATCGTGCATGCCTTGTTACAATGAAGCTGAAATTCAAATAGTGAATCGATATTCAATTGTAAACATTATGAGGAAACTGAGCGTGTATGTCAAAAATCGACGAAAGCGAAAAATCCGCGAACTATTTCTTTGAAGCTAAAGTTTGATTTAATATCAATTTCACTCAATTTCAGTATAACTAACAAGACGCGAGAAAGCTACAGTACGCGAAACCTAAATTTACTCGGGACCCCTCATGGTAGCACGGGCAACCAAAATTAATAAAGCTGTTCTGACACGAAACAACCCTAGCTTTTTTTCTACAACCAGTGCTGTAAAGCCTCCATGGGTATCCAAGATAATATGACTGATTCCCCAAATGATCGATTCTTCGTAAATCTTACAACCAATCCAAAAATTATAATTTTCTGATGAACAATTCAAGTACAGACATATACGCGAAATAGGATGTATAGCTGAAAGAATCTAAAATACCATCCACGAAAATGGAGCAAAAAAAAGATCTCGTCCACTTCTAGAATATTGAAGTATAAGTAACAGCTCGGTGAAGCACCAGCTCAAAACGCCGCAACCGGAAGCCGACTCGTCAGCAAGGCGACATAACTGCAAGTGAGCCACAAGGCTAATTTCAACACCATGACCATGTATTCCTATTAAAATCATCAATAGACTACTCAACAGGAACAAAAAATAGGCACCTTTCAGGAGAGTACACATTTTCATCGTTGTAATGCTCCATGACTGATGTTGAGAAAAGACTTGCAAGATTCCACTATACAGTTTGTGCCGGAAAAAGTTACTCTTTTGCAACTTTTGTATCTGGTCACTTGCGTAAGTTTGGCAACGCGATTACTGCCTGAGCATGTATTCAACCAATAATGATGAATTAAATACAGATGTAACGTCACATTGAAGTTGAATAAAAATAAAAAATAGTTCTAGAAACTACAACTCAAGCGCTCACACACAAACGTAAGGGGGCAGTGTCAGCCCGCAACTGGCAACCTAAATTCAGGAGAAGCTATGTGTGCAGCAGCCATGTTTTCGCTGGCGCGCTGCTCCTGTTGCCAGATGAAGGATATCTGTACCACTGCGCGGCGCAACGCTAGAAATCAATGATGAAACTTACAAACCATTCATAAAAATACCGACCAAGGAATAAACTTTGATAGTCATGTGGAAGAATCGACAACATCAATAACATCTCGTTTTCCTCGCTCAGTTACATTAATCTTTTATTATTCGAAACGAGTATATATTTTCGAAAGTTGTTTACTCGTATCTTATGATCAATTCTTAGAATACCCCAGATATACCAAATAACCTTGCGTATAGCAGTTGACAAAAGCGGCCAACTTTTAAAATTTATTTTAATTGTATCCGAGCTATAATATGAGAAAAATTCCGAGTACTTCTTTCAGTACCCACAAAAATGAAAAAAGTTAGACGACACTATATTTATAGTTCTACTTTGGCCTGGCAAGTGGCGCCATCTACCTCCGCTGCGTACCGGTGAAGAGCCCTGAGACCACCTCGGCCAGAGCGCGCACAGCTGTGCACGCTGTTAGCTGTTTGCGGTTTTCCCGCGTGATAACGCAGGCTCAATCAAAAAAGCTTCCAAGTATCTTTACTTGCACCTTGGCTGAAGAACCAAAACTCCATTAACTAAAATACGAATTTCTAGATTTCATTTTACAAGTTACACCGATATGGTCGAATTAGCTATGCCAAAACGCTGGTTCATCAAAGCAGCGTAAACTTGATCGAGCTCAGACAATAATTGTTTTCCGTGGAAATCTATTCCTATTCTATTCAATCATGAATTACATCTTTCAACTGAATTGGATGAGAAAGTTCAAAAAATCTTGCACGTACCGAGATATAAACTGTACATCGGTTATGGGCTGACCAAGCGAAGCCAACATCAAATGTAGTGCTAATACAATTCTTTGTTCAGCGAATTTTGTTAAATATTTTGGCTTGCGCCAAACACGGTGTACGTCAACCCGACACCGGTAAAAATACTGCCATCATTTCAAGGTGGTGACATTTAAACACTTTGCCTCCGGAGTGGGTCATATATGCTACATGCGATCATCTAACCTAACCCAATGTAATCAAAGCACTATCATGCATAAATACAAATTTTCGAGTTTTCGTCAAATTTGTGTTGAACAATTTAATAAGTCAGTTTTGATTATAAAGAAAATTAATAGAGTAACTGAATTTGCAAAACCAAAATCATTCTTAAATTCACAGTAGAGATGTATGTCGACATGTAATTTTATCGGTGTGGAGAATCGTAGTCAAAGTGTTATGCTACCGTATGGTACAATAAAGTTAAGTTGAAAATTCATATCAACTGAGGCAATATAATTTATTGTTAGCACTGACGCTAGTGAGTGACAACTGGCGCTAATAAACGGGTTATGACGAGATTCTCGTTTCGACTCCGTTGCGTTTTACCAATGGCGTCGGTTCAAACTATGGAAATTAACTGTAGAATATTTTTTCTAGTTCCAAGTAAAATTGCCATTCCATCTCCATTTTTGAATACTTGGGGGAGGAGTTTGGGTAGCAAGGCTAACCTATTTTACTACAGCCCGAGTGCGTCAACACAAGAGAAATCCTTAAATTTTGTGTCTGCATTCGTTACTCAAAAGACTGATGAATTTCTAATGCAAGCTCCCAAAAAAGTTCATTTCCAACAAATTGTTTGAGAGTCCTCGTTCTGTTGGAAAAATAATAGAACGTCGGGATTTACATTTTCTGTATAAATGATTCAGCTGAATTTCTGAAGCAAATACTATACTGTGTAAATTTTACTTCTCCGGCTGAAAAGAAACCTTGGTAATTCCCGATATTCGGTTCTATCCATTCTTGTACACGAGAGCTAGCTAGCAGTTAAACCAGCCTCCTTCGATGAGTATGTTCCATACCAGTACACGCTCTTCGCATCGAATCTATCATTCATTAACTAGATTAGTTAGCACCTTCTGAAGCTCGCAAGAATCAGGTTACTTGGCCGAGAAATTCTTTTACCCATCTCAGCGTTAGCGTTTTTCAAAACTGCTTGTCACGAATAAGTTGGGAACCCCAAGCGCTCAGTGCTCGGACGGATGTACCATCGTAACTTGAGATCCTAGTGCACAGGATGTTGCGCCCTGCTGGATCGATCGTAGAACTCGGGTCCGAGTTTCAGGTTAACTGAACAAAATGGGCGCACGAAGATTTACTCGACTCGATCCATGCTTTGTATTTTGACACTTGGACCAAAACTATACTTATTCAAGTTTCTCGAAGTTCCCGTACATACTTTTGAAAGATCACATTGTTGTATTTCATTTAAATACAGTCTAATAATAATCTACAGAGTAAAACGGCGATTTTATGAGAGTTCCTCGTATCCGACTACGAAAGGAATTCCCTCTACGAGGTGAATTATGAATTGCACAAATATCAGGAACTCTAAGCTTAGCGCGATCCTATTATGCATTTTATTCTGACGTAATATGGAAGTGGAAGCTTGTAAGCCGTTTGCTTGCAAGAAAATTTATTCCCTTATTAGCATATTCCATGTTCGTTTCCTCAAACGCATGCCACCGAGTTGAAATTTTTTAAAAAATTTCAGTACACAAAAAAGGTATCTACACGTAGGCAAGCAAGCTACGCTCAGGATGTGCTATTAAGCAATTGTGAGCTTCTCCACTATCTCTTCTACGGAATAGATTCACCGCTATTTTACTGAACATTGCTCAACAGGATGCTAAGTTTAGTTTTATTACCCGTTCGCTTGGTATGTGTTCCACTGATGATGAGAACGGTTTGCGTTAAATATGTATATCCTTCTTAGAAGTATTAGGTGCAAGGAAATTTGTATCAACGTCCATTTAGTTACCATTGATTCAAAATACCAACGTCCAAAATTCATTCAGCCATACTGAAAAAACTTTGAATACGTACACAATACTGCAGAAAGTTAGGGAACAGAACGCGGAACAGCACAGGACAAAATGGGAAAAAACATTTCATCCTAACTCTACCCTCCATCCATCGATCAAAGATACTAGGAATGTAAATCTATCCAACCTAGCCTAACCCAACCACATAACCCCTTTAAACGAGTATGTACTACTTCAGTTGTTTAGATAACTCCCACGCTCCTTCCTTTGAAATTGTGAACTGCCGCGTACTAGTATGCCACCAACAACAGGAGATTATTCACAGTGATAACGTAGCGAGTCGAGAATTACACTTTCTTGATCATAGAGAAAGATCATTTGCTGGAGAGTGAAAACCTGGGCAGTACGAAAATGAAAATCTGGCACGAGTTCGAAAATTAATAGCTTTCGCTATGCGTACGACGATATCCAAACTCCACCGAGGCATGTTCATGGACGCCTGATAACGTATTACACACATGCACATAAAAAGCTAGTAGTTTAAAGCTCGATATATTTGAGTTCGGTGGCGTACCTACTATTGTTGCGAAGGGTACGCTTTCACGATCATGCCAACCTTTTCTGAGCCACAAATATTACGCAATTGTTTAGCCTAACTACCAGTTAATTTTATAACGCAGGGCGGGGGGAGAAAGGAGGGAAGGGAGAAGACGACGATTAAGATGGGTCCAAAACAGCGACGGAAATGTTCATATACAGGTCAATGATATGAACATCGGGTACAGCGAAACCGATGAAAACAATTACCCATTTCCCTTCTGACCAATAATTTCCAATCGTTACTTGACCAAATTTCAACACTTCAGTGAGCAAATATTACCGAGCATTACTCTATTTCAACGCGTTTAATTTATTCGTTCGTTGACCATCTATCCTTTTGCTGTTGGGCAAACTATCCTTTGAGAAAAAGGCTAATCAGGCTTATGTTTGTTCACAACGGTTTCAATGGAAACTTTCTGCCACGGCTCTCCGTCCAACTCCTAAACAAGTATTAACATGTCCATTCTAGTCATGTTACCGACTAGCGTATTTAATGTTGAATTGCAATTGGCCTGAAATGGAACATTTCAGAAGGTAGAGGCCGCATGCTTCTAGTTAGGCACACGCACGATCGCGTAGCATTTGCTATACCAGAAACGAGATTAGATACGGTTGAATGATTAACGAACAAAATGACCGCTAGATTTCGAAACTCCACTTCTAACCAAATTTTATGCCGTTTCAATAATGACCCCCAAATATGGTTCAAATTTTGCTTTTCCAACGCGAATTTTTTTACTCGAAAATTTTGAATGAAGTTGGTTCTTGCGGGTCACAAATACCCCGAGTTTCCAACAGCTTGGGAGCACGTTCATCCATCCAACAGTACCATACATCAACACGTTCTGCTAATTATACATCTTCAACTACGTTCAGCAGTGAACTCGACAGAATTCTACAGTTCCTACGGCTGCTGATACCAAAGATACTTACAAAGATTTCTTGGCTGCGCCGCCAGCAACTGAAGGCTCTACCACGAGATTGTGGCCCATATACGTGCAGCCTGGAACAAGAAAACCTTGATAAAAACAAGACTAAAATTCGCTAAAATCCGGTTGTAGGACAAAAAAGATCAGGTTATGTATAATTAGTTAGTTTAAAGCTACATATCCATATCAAATACGATTTTAAGAACTAAGAAGAAGTGACCATTTGGTATGAACTAGAAAACGTTGAATCTATGCACAGCTGTGTTCCCACACCTGATTCTCTACGCATAGAAACGGCAAGTTAAGAAGGAAGAGGTTGAAGAGAGGTTGAAAGCGAAGTAGGGATGAAAATTGAACGAAGCAAAGTGAGAAAAGACAAGCCCAAAGACCTTCCTATGGTAGAGGTAATCCAACAGCGCTCTAGGTCGCCAGTTCCCACACCATACGATAGACGAGGTTAACCTTACTGCCTACCTTATGCCATGCCATGCCGCCCACCCTCTTACGGTGGACATCATTCATGGCGAATTCCATAATCTAAATTTAACGTGTAATTAGCTTCGTGATATAGCACTGAATGAAATGTTATACGTTATACTATAAAGCCACAAGACTACTATAAAATGGTTGCCATTCATCTCGCACTATTTCAACTGCAAATCGTACAACTGCACCTGCGCAAACTGCTGCTCTGATGCATCGAGATATCAATTCTAGAGACAGGACCTAAAATAAAAGTTAAAATATATCGAGTGGTCGTTTGAACGAGGGTAATTTCATGATATTACATTCGCCATAAAATGCACTCAAGAGGTACAGCTCCCAGTACAGAAGTATTTTCAGATGAACTCTACTCGGCGTGAAATTTCATCAAACCTAATCATTTAGTCTCGCCTAGATTGGCCCAATGATCACCATTGATATGTCGACATTAGCAGCCACGGGCTATGATGATGTACAGGGTGTCCCAGATACAGCACCGAATTTGAGAGTATAATTTAAACTCGCTTGTGAATTGCCAAATTCTAACTAAGAATGAGTTTGTGTTCCATACGTGAAAGGGAGACGATTCCTATATTTGTGGAACACAACCATGCTTTGGTAAGTAGTTTCAACCATACGCCTTTCAAATAAGGATCCCTTTACGGAATAGTTCAGCAATTAAGAACCTATTAGCACTGGTCAGCTGGGCGCAAGGTAAACCGCATTTCAAACGTATCTGACACCCGAGGAATCTATTGGGCGCCAACGGATGACTGGCGACGTACGGAACAACCAGCAGAAAACCTCAATAGGGTATAAGCCTGAGGGAACTAAATCTACCAGCTAACGAACTCTACTCATTATGTGGCCTTGAGACACCAAGTCAAAGTGAGCTCCGGCAAAACATAGTACTTCCAAGCTGTTTATATTATCTTTTCACACAGTGCCGATACATCCATCTTTTCACACAGTGCCGATACATCCATCTTTTCACTCATGGCTATAGTTTGTATTGCCGAACTAAGAACCAAGAACTCGTGATCATAGGTACTAATATTTGAGTTACAAGCACGGCTTGCAACAGTATGGTCTCAGATTTCGCATTGCGTTTGTGTATGACGCGTAGATCAAACTTTACTTTTTTCAAAGTGTCAACCGTCAATTTGGTTCAAACTACCCTGACGATAGAAGGGTCCCCATCGTTGCCTTTCAAAGTGAATCAAATTCACCGACTGGTCATGCTACTGTCATCACGTCATCTTCATCGTGGCGATGATCATTCCCTCCAAGGATGCACGAACAGTACAAGGTTGACGTCATGTAGATACGGAGTTACATTCACCAAAATTTCAATTACTTGTCAGCGGGACCAGAAGTTGCATCAATTCTTCGTATATGCCATAGTGTGACGTTCAACAACTCCCCTGCAGCCCCATCTTAGATTGCACTGTATGAATCGAATTCGACAGTGCGTCACTGAACCTCGCATGAATATCTAGATTACATTTCTGTTGAAAGCTCCTTATCCACATAAAACGTGATCCAAAAACAAGAAGGGACCATCAAGTGTGTACTTAGACGAAATTTGTACGCGTGTTCTCACACAGGATCCCACCCACATTGAAACACGATAAGAAAGAAGAAAATACGAATAATCAACGAAGAACTCGTGAAAAGAAGCGACGTGATGCACGTCTTGAAGGACTAGCTAAAGCAGAAATAATCCGTGTCCGCTTGAGGACGTCAGTCCCCTAGCATAGGATAGCACAGGACTAACTATCGCCTATGGCTTACCGATGACGCCCTGTGGAGCATACAAATATTGAAACAAACGTGGGGATCAAGGCGGCTAATATTTGCACAAGGTTTTGCAACGGTTGTCAACGAGACAACGCAAAATCTTCTCTTCAGTACTTATCGACGAAAGTGGGTAAAATCATTCGTATTAGATTACAATCTTTTCTTTGTAGTTAATCTCTGTGATGCCAGACAAATAAGAATACCCACACGCAAGTTCAATTACATTAACCAAAAGTATTTTTCTTTGCCACCTTTAAATCTACGTCTACGGTTGAAACTACGATTCACGTAATAAACAAAGGACTTAAGCCCGTCAAATTAAATTTTAACTCGAAGACGATGAATATTCATAAGTTCTTTCTATGAATGCCTGTAAATAAGCGATGAAGCCCGAACTGAAATCCGAAATTCAACTTTTATCACAATTCACCGAATTCGACAATTGAGCGTCCAATTTTTCCCCGACTCAATCCGACGTACTTCAAGCTAATTGGCACAATCAGAAGCAGCGAATGCCAACAAGTCCCTTACTCGCAAGATTTTTTCGCGGCCATTTCCCGCCTCAGGTTTAATTATGTTCACAATCTCTGAAATTCGAGATGTTAATACGGAAGAAACTATTACTTAACTAAACAGCTAGGTAAAGCTAGTACGGTAGGCAAAATTGTGGATTATAGAAGTACAGACGATTTAAACCAAAACTTGAACTTGTGGAACAATCAAGATAATACTTTAAGTGTCCAATGGCTTTCCGGGAATCATCTCTGCAAAACGCAAAAGTTACCTCAAGTGACCTCATAGTGGCTTCAGTAGCTGTTAGCATTATTTCCTACTGCTTAAAAGGAAGCTTTATACGAGTATACTCGTGCTCAATATTGGGTCAAGTTTTCGGTGCTGATGTGGGGAAAACTACCAAATAATGAGAATGGAAGAAAATCTGAGCCGTAATTTCCTGGCACTATGCCGTATTTCGAAGGGTGAAATAACCCACCTCATTGCAGAAAAAGCGATTATTTCTGAGCAGAGTAAATATTTCGTCAGCAAACAAGAGCTACTCTTCATTCCGATTTAAAATTAAATTGCTTTCAAATGTGTAATGACAATGGTTGTTTGGTGATGAAAACCTGTTCAACTCTTACAGCATAGCTGGTATGCCACTGAGCTAAAAAGGAGTAATTAACCGACAGCTCTTATCTGCTCTACTCCAAGTCTTTTATTCCTTTCTGCAATGTTGCACAAAATTAGATACCGCTTCTGTAAGTTTTTCCGCGATATAAAACTAGCTCCGTAATTTTCACGTCCTGCACACTGCAATTCTGCCATTCAAACAACGTAGTTATAGCATAACCGGTCCAACACTCAAGGTGAAACAGCAAAATTCACAACACCCAGGACGTGCGTTCTGAACTCTAGATACGCTGAAGGACAAACCCCTTCAGCGCACCCATGTGGGTCTCAGCCTGTGGCTGTAAACTTCAGTTTTTCTCGAGTACTATATTTCAAGTGTTCGATTGCTCGAATGTACTGTCTAGCGTTGCAGTAACCTTGATAGAAGTGCGCTCTCGCTATCACGTTTAAGATTAGATAATCTTTAACGTCTGCATGGCGAGGACGAACTCAACGCCCGATGCGTGAAACTGCTGCACGAATGACGCCGTTTACACAGTTTTTCAGTACTCTCAACAGATTATTACGAGTTAGTTTAAAGCTCCCTAGTCGTACCCAAAGCAATCTCTAGAGCTAAAAGAAAAGACCACTTAGTATTTACTTTAGAAAACGTGGAATCTATGCACAGATGCGTCCCCACACAAGATTCCCCAAGCATAGAAACTACACACCAAGGAAGAGGAAGAAAAGGCACGCGAGAGCGAAGCAGGTACGACAATTGGAAGATGCAAAGAGGATACGAAAGAAAAGTCAAAAGCCTATCCATACCCGAGGTTGTCTTAGCGATGCTCCCGTGGGGTCGTCAGTCCTCGTAGCATAGCAGACGAACCCAACCCGATTGAATATGGCCCATCCTACGGCTATCTGAGGTGAGCCCTGTCTGGTACGTTTTTAATGATAACTTATATTATTTAAATGAAACATGTTTGGTACATTCAATCAATACAGGGTTGCTGTAACATTTTTCGAAAGCATTTTCTCGAGCGTAAAACAAATGATTGCCCAAACCACGCTAGCAAAAACTGTTCAAATGTGCAATCATGTAAAAACTCTGCTTATGACCCAGGTTTCCCGGAACGAGCTTCGTTGCATAAAACTTCATCAGAAGTAAATCCAATTTACTCTACCTTTTATAGCCAAATCTATGACTTCTGAAAACACGATACTTTATGTTCTGAATTCGTTTCAAGTTCTAATGAGACGTTCGACCGAAGGAAAACTTTTCAATATTATTTGGCAGGCTATGAATGTATTGCAAATTCAACGTTCAAGACACGCGACAGGTAATGTAATGGCTTTCATACAATTGTGTATGTTCAGGCTCATCCATCGAGGTCATTCAGGAGGAAACATCTCCCAAAAAGTTTACGAGATGTACGATTACATAGCAGAAAGCTTGTATTTCAGAAAGAAGCAGGAGAAAGCCGAGTTTTCAAGTGCTTTGGCGTAGCCTGTTTACAGCCAGAGCGTAAGGGCTCAAAAACATCAAATGCGTGAACTCGAGAGAAGCAAGTACGTGAGCTTTCAATGCTACCGATTGATCGACGGAATTGTACTGGCACGGAAAAGAAAGCCACTTGTAGCTCATCGAACTAAACCCACATCGGACTCTTCTAACAAGCGTCGTTGACCACCAATGGTCCGACGCCTCTGAATACGGCCAAGTTCTCGCATGTAGATGCGGGCACTGTGCTGCACACTCCCCAAAGCCCCCACGTACTCGTGTCTCCCAACATCTGAGCATCGCTAGGTTCACGATACGAGAACCATCGTTGACGTGCAGTGTTTCACGCTAAACCCAGATGCATTTCGCGATAAAGCAAGTTTTCTGAACAATGAAGAGCGTGTGCACTTACCTATAACGTATTCAAATAGTCCGAGCGAAAATTCTTCAGGGCAACATTTTCGGTGCGTGAATTGCAGCGAATATTAGAAACGCTAGAAAATTTATTTCCGAAGTATAACTTTCGTTCTGTTGAGAAATAGTTACAATATATCCATGCTATTCAAACTACAAGTTTTGTTTATAAGGGATAACTGCACTTAGGCTTCTACAAATGATGCTCCTTACGGACAGCACATTGATTGCGTGTCAACCGTCTGTACACGCTTTAAAATATGTGTTTAGTTCGTGTTTTATACTTCAGGCTTTCGTGTAGGTGACGATTTTAACGCCGAAAACGTTCTAACCTACGTTCTAATGATCACTCAACTTCAATACAGCCTCAACGAAGTAGATCTTTCAAGTCGGGCATCTTCGCATGCATCGCGAGCCCTTACATCAAACCACTAAAAACATTGTAATTAATAGTTCTCATTCTGGAAGAACAATGAGGGTTGTGTACATTTCAGTGCAATTCTAAATGGCCCACGAAACGGCGCCGACACGCAAGCCATCAACTACCGGTACCGGTTTTCTGTCCTTATTGAATGTTTACAGAATAAATAGGAAAAAATGAGCAAATTTTAATATACGTTCCTGGTGAAAATATAGCTTTAAAAGATGACCAAAACGTGACACATAGATATAAATGGTGGTCCACTACATCTTCCACTTTGAGAAACCCTGAACTTTACATCAAACATTGAATATTCTACAATACAGAGTCTGTACTTCGGCACACGTTAAGAGATCACAATTTTTTAAAACTATTTGAAAATTCCTGCTGAACTTAGGTGAAAAATTTAATTTCCCTAAGGTGAATGCTTTGATTACAAGCGCTTCTAAAACGTTGATAATCTAATTGCTTATCAAGCGAGGCGAGCACAATCATGCTCAAGATATCCTCTGAAAATTAGAAGAAAAAGTTTGACACCTAATTGAAATAATAATTTATAATTCCTAACCCACATGTAATGTGGTGTGAAGAACAGGAAAAGATACCATTTAGTATGTATTTCAGGAAGCTAAATGTACGCACATGTGTGTGCCTACACAGGATTCCCTGCGGATAGGAACATCAAGTTAGAAGGAAGAGAAGAATAGGAAGAATAAACCGCGAAGAAAGTATAAATGTAAAAAACAAAGCGGTCATGAAAGGTTGAAATCCCATAGGCCGAGTTTCCCTGTCAGGGGTCGCCAGTCCTCACGGCGCTGGGTAGGCAACGCTACAAATTCCCTACCGTGTCCCCCGAGGGGCTCGCGGAGAATTGGTCAAGACCGCGTCAGCCCTTTTAGAGTAAATTTGATAGAGGTTATAACTCGAGCAGCATTTGTGCCCCGAAATCAAGTCGTAGAAAAATGCTCCTATACTCTATTTCTGATCTTCATGGAATAGGACCACAATTCATCGCCAGCGAAATCCAATCGACCTGATGAAACTTCTGAAACTTCCTACTTTATATCTTCATACTATGCGAGTGTCAGCCACTATTTGGCTTCCACACAGTGAACCCAAGTTGTTCCTGTTAACGTTCACCCAACATTTGTTACTCCCCGGCCACTTCGTCAACCAGGAGACTGACCATTAACTACCAACATTGTCTACTCAATACCACACAATTGGTGCTTACTATTTTCTTCGATGCATTGTAATAAATAGGGATAGGTCTTCATCGTTCATCGCCGAAATTCGTCAGGCATTTGCTCCCGAAATTTCAACATAGTGGAAACTTCCGCAGCCGAGGTGGGCACGATATTACTCGCAGCCCTCGCTGGTAAATTCTGAGTTTACAGTTTGCAATGAAGCGCATTTATTTGCGCTCATCTTCTGTCTTTACTATCCCCTAACTTTTTTGGCTGTTTATGTTCTCATATCATGCGATTTCAAAAATTCGTGACTAGTTAAACGGACACCTCGATAATTTACCGACTTTCAGTTGAATCGCATTGGAAGAAAAAGAGTCGAGTGTCATTGAACAAAATGACTGGTTTCGTCTCCGGACGTGTCGTACCTCAACAACGACAAAAAACTATCACCCATACATCTACCATGAATCTAGGAACTTCATGTACCCAATAAGCGTACTCTTGAAACTTGCGTTCTTTGAGAAAGGGGTAATCTAACAAAATAACGCATAGCCTGTTCACTCCTGTGTTGAAACAGCGACCGTGTACATATTAGCGCCGTAAAATTAGTCGTGAGGTGAACCTGCTGATTTGCCTCTCGTGTCAATGCGGCAATTCCTGGTGTCAATAAGCCTGAGGCCCAGTACGTTAAGAGCATAACTAGGCTTCCCAAAAAATGCTGCCGAACGGGTCACAGATGCAGCCGAGTATTTTAGGTGGTCGTAAGGAATGTTTCCTTCGTGGTGCATCCTGAATTTCTTTCTAGCTGGAATATGGAGTAACGGGAAAATTTATTCACCCAAAATTAGTGGTTGGACCTGTACCAGTGGCTAGTCAACACAAAAAGTTACGCGAGTACCTTGTCCAACTAGGAATTTAGTCCACGACAGGCCTGAACTTCGATTCCTCACTCAGGTGGAGTTTTGGTATTGTATGGAAATCAGGTATTACTGCCGACTTGAAAGAGTAAACCAAGACTGAATTGTTAACATTAAAGACTGAATAAGTGCATTGGTTTGCTACTAAACAAGGAACAAGCAGAGCGAGCCTCGAATTTTTTCCTCTTCTGAATGGACGGCGCGGTGGCAACTGGTCAATCGAGAGCTTCTCAATCATGAAAATAACATCTAGTATTTTGTTCTCGACTAGTTCATATGCAAACAGCCATTCATTAAATTTCATGGATCTTGCCAATTATTCAGGGTTAAGATTAAAAAACAACTACCTTAAAAGCTGTGTACCAAATAGCTTTAATTGAAAATCACCATTCTAACTCGTCGACTGGCGTCCTACATATGCACGGAAACCATACCAGCTTACATGTCATTTCCTTATTCAGTCACGTTGCGGCAAAACACGCAAGTCATGGCGCAACAATTCCGTTTCAGATTGTAAAATTCAGCGTACTGCAAGTACAAGTTATATGTTCATTTCGACCCCCTGGTTTCAGCAATTCTAGATCCTGAAGAATTTTAGAACTCGAGGATCCGAAAAGCAATTTTCAACGTGCTGCCAATGCACCGAGACCCGCAGCGGTTTTCAGACTACAGAAAAAAGCGCACGTGCTTCTATATAATCACCTACGCAAAATGAAACCATTACGTGTATTTGCTATCTGGGTCAAGTTAATTTAATATTCGTACAGAATTTTTAAGGGCGAAGAGAAACTTCAAGCGTAAGCATATTCAATAAGCTGAAGATTCTAAAAACCCAGTTTGACCGTTTCATTGTTCAAACCGAAACCATTGATCCAGATTGGAGTTCGCTTGGCTTCAATTGTTTGGGGGTTCGGATGACGCATGAAGTAGAAGTTAGTTTTGTAAAAGGAGAATCCTGCATCGATCACGAGTTAGCAACACGAATATCCTGTCAAGGAAAAAATGGGCAAAGATTAACAGCTGAATTTCGAGGGAACATCTCGCCCTAATGGCACCACCAGCTACTGGAGAGCCATTTTACCTAACGTTGGCTTCTCAAAATCGCAGTGGAACTTTATAGCCCTTCATTTCTTGACCTTAGTCTGCGTCCACACTTTTTCAGACCTTCTTAAGGTTCATGGAGACACGCTTCCTATCAAGAAATTAATGTACATAGCTCAGCAAAATCCAATGCAATGCATTGCACTAGAACCTTCATGTATATACACCATGCCCGAGATGATTTAGTTTGAAACCTTGAGTCTGGCAGGACCACGAATGCCTCTGGGGTTTAAAAAGCCATCTACGGCTTATGATAGAAAGGTACAAGACCAGATTATACATGTGCGGCCAAGCGGTTGTAGAGGAATGGTCGAGCCTAGGGAGAGTTGGGGCTAACGACTTCATCGGTCTATAGCCAACCTAATAGTGCAGAAATAACGTTAACCTTGCAGCGGGTCATTGAGCATTGAACTACATCTAAATAAGATGCCAAGGAGAACCAATTTCTTCTTGGATGAAGTTCTGCTTTCAAGAGCACAGCCAAGATCAACCAACCAAGTGCGACCACTTCAGCCTAATAGACCAGCTCTAGAGGAACGTTTTCCGATTTCTTCCATTACCGTCAGTGTTAAGCTCCCCATCTACGGGAAATGTGATCTGGAAAGCGAGGAGTAAAGAACCATTTCGCACCCAGTACTAAACGGAACCTATGCACAGGCTTGCTCGCACACCGGATTTCCAACGAATAAAAATGACAAATTAAGGAGGGAGAAACAAAGCCAGACAGCAAGATGGTGTGAAAATTATAAGAAGCAAAGTCAGCGCATCAGACAGAAATCACCAGTTAATAGTGTAGACTAACTCGCCTAACCCTACTCCCTATCCCACTTGGTTTACTCTGAACTGGGGAATAGGATCCGATTTCTATACAATACCTAAACCAAAACACTGATGAGGAATCAGGTGTTCAGGCCCTATGTCCTGAACTGTATTCCTAGTAGAACAAGCTACTCGCGTAACTTCGTTTTGTTGACTGGGCACTGGTACAGGTCCAACCATTAATTCTGGGTGAATCAACTTACCGCTATTCCATATTCCAGCTAGAAAGAAATTCAGGATGCGCCACGAAGGAAACGTTCCTTACGACTACCTAAAATACTCTGCTGTATCTGTGACCCGCTCGGCAGCATTTTTTGGGAAGCCTACTTATTATGCTCTTACGTACTGAACCTTAGGCAAATTGACACCAGGAATAGCCGGATTGACACGAGAGGCAAATCAGCAGGTTCACATCACGACTAATTTTACGGCACTAATATGCACACGGTTGCTGTTTCAACACAGGAGTGAACTGGCAACGAGTTATTTTGTTCGCCAACCATTTCTGAAAGAACGCAAGTTTCTAGCTTCACGGTAGACGTATGGGTGATTGTTTTTTTATCGTTATGTTGCGGTACAACACGTAAAGACGAAACCAGTTTATCTTGACCAGTGAGCTACGAGACCTGCCCCTAGCGGCGGTAGCTACGAGACCTGCCCCTAGCGGCGGTAGCTACGAGACCTGCCCCTAGCGGCGGTAGTTACGAGACCTGCCCCTAGCGGCGGTAGTTACGAGACCTGCTCCAAGCGGCAGAGCCCTGAAATATCTAATGTATCAAGCGATAACCCACGCCAGGCCTAAATCGTCTAGGTCTAAGGTACCATAGGGTCCCCTATGCCACTCGCGCAAGAAATGGCCAAAATCCCGCATCACGCGGGCTTACAAGACGGAGACAAGCACGACCAACCTACACTTTATACATCGCTACACAATAGCCGAAATGTTAGAACTTGTACCTGTTCGTTCGTGCAAAACCGCACCCAGTCGGCACTGTACGTCGCTCTTACGGTAGCAGCAGTGCCGCAGCACATGTCCTCAGCTACAGTAGCCTGCCTGCTTACCCCAATGTATCATCGACTTAGGCCTCTTCCTGGGAACCCACAGTACTCTGCTCCCTATCTCCCCGCACCTCCCACACCCCCACCACCTCCCGGCCTCGCTCCCCACCGCTTCATCTACCGCACAGCCTCCCAACATGGCTGCCGGCCTCTGAATGCCGTGGTATCTACACCCTAAACAATAAATTGACGTGTTAAGTATTGCATGACGGGACGGGTGTAAAACAAGATTTTTTACGACACGGGATATGAAGTCTGAACTTTCAAGAGCTCATGATAAATTCGAAATAGAGATCGAAAACACGTTCAAAGAAGTTCAGAATCTCCTGCGGTTACATTTATTTTAAATAATTGTAATAAGTGCACCGTTCCTAAGCAAAAACAATGTTTAATACCTCTATTTCAGGCATCTGATACTAGTGAAATTTTGCCGTTTCACGTTACCATCATCAATAATGTACATGGATTCAGCACGAGCACTGCCTGAAGTCTGGACTCACCGTTCAGCGAAGACACAACCTGGTCTATTTCAGAAGAGTCTGAACAGTCGATGAACGCGTATCCACCTCTCTTGACCAAAACATTGGACGTCGACACTCCGTGCTGAGCAAAGAGATCGCGCAGAGCGTCTTCTGTGACATCAGTAGGTAAGTTACCTACGTACAATTTGGACATCATTATTGTCGGAACTATGAAACCTACACAAAACAAAAACACAAATTAAAAGCACACCCGGCCAGCAAGGCAACAACGTGTTTAGTGATCACGGAGGAGCGGTCTATCGCTTTACTTATATTGACGTCTGCCAGCGTGCGACTGCCATCTGAGCACACTACATGCTCTAGGCGGGGCGAGGGCGTGTAGAGGAGGAGGAGGAGCCTAGTACAGCCATGTGAGAAGTCCATAGGACTACCCCGGCGTTTGCCCACGAATAAATTCCCAGTTCAACGGGGGGACAGGGAGGACTAAGATGGACCAAGCCTAGTTAGCTCAGGCCGAGTCACAATCCAGATAAGTTTTTGGCTCAGTATGAGCGCCCGCGATTGTCGTATGAAAGGCAGAACGTGCATCCCATATGCCAGGGCTCCTCAGTCGTGTAATATTTCAGAAATTAGTTGTTATGGTAAGCACGACAGTGTGCCGAAAGACTCGTAGTCACGCAAGACCTTTCAGTGATAGAGAAACAGTCAATAGACTTTACGTCAGTCGCTCACAATGCTAATTAGTTTTGACGATGTACACTATCCACGAGTGATAAACGGCTATCAACCCGTAGGTTATAGTTATATACACATTCAGCCAAAAGCTGAAACACTGTTTCTTCACTGGGTGTCTTCGGAACAAAACATTTTAGCATCACTTCACGTATAGACCTCGAACCATCCCCGCCTACCAGCTGGCCATTGCTTCTTGATTTCGTATCGAGTCAACCCACAGAGGTACCTACTGTAAATAAACTATCACGGTAATTCGAGCCCCTTTCGCCAAGCTTCACTCGGGAACTGTAATCTTAGGACGATCTCTATCGGCTCACCCTACACCCATACGAGCACCCACACACCGTCGAACGCACGTACGCGCCTCAACACAAGCACCACCACACGTTTCCTGCAGGGTGGATGCTGGGGCAATGCGCAGCGAAAGACAATCACCAAGTTATAAAGAGGGAAATGTTGCCATAGGAATTAGACGTCAGATCCTTCTGAATTTTTTTTTTGAAAGCTTGAGTATTGTCTAGATGTTTTGAATTTGCTGCACAGGACGTAAATCATCCCCAAAATCTGACTGTTTGGAAAAATACTGTTGAATTTGTAACTCTATGCGTGAAAACGGCACATAAATGCTTTCATTAAACGAATTTTGTCGCACCTTCGTGTGCATCTTTCACGCTTTCATCGTCGATTATTAATGAGGCACATCGAACTTCACACGAAAAAGTAACACTGAAGTAAATTGAAACACAACGATTACATAGCCTCACAAGATATCAAGAATATTCGTACATACACAGTGAGAAATGCTCATGCATTTCGCTCTGACCAACAGATAATTCGAAATAGTACTTCCTCCGTACGCGAGGAAGGTTAAATTTCTTGAGCTAAAAAAACGTCTAGAAAAGGCGTCGCTGTCAAGAAGTTCGCAGAAATGAGCACGAGGGAGTTGCATCGTGTCGCACTGGCGGGTGAACTGAAGGGTGAACTGTTTTAACAATTCATCACCACAAGCGTTGCATCAGTTAAATTGAAAAGACGCGCAGTTTACTCGAGCTAAATAAAATGAAGAGTTTTGATCATAGCTTCTTCAATGTGAGCCCGAATAATGAATAAATTCTGCTTATTTATTTTATTGAACGAAACGGTTCACTTCACTTAATGCCGTGGGGAAATTATTATTTACTAGCCTCTCCATACCGTCAAAAATTACTACAAATCGCTTAGAAAACAATGTAATTTTCTGTATCACTGGGACGGACTGCCTTCTACGAATACATACCTGAGAATCTGAACCTGGGAATTTTTTCCACTCTACTTTATTCAGAGTGTAAATATATGGTTACGCGCATAAAAATGAACATAAACATATTCTTGGATCATTATTATAAGGTCTATATTGAAAACTATCAGTATCCCTGAAACGAGGCACAATCCTCTTACCTTTGCGTCGGCTTAGTTACATCCAATTAAACTTCAAGTTTTCATCCATCTCATACAGTCATAGTCGGCAAAGCATGTAGGCATCTAGCAGAATAGGGGTAGACACATGGCACGCACACCCAGACACACACACATTCACCCAGACACACACACATTCACCCAGACACACATACATTCACCCAGACACACACACATTCACCCAGACACTCACACCTAGACATACACACACCCAGACACACACACACCCTGACACATTCACCCAGATACACACACCTAGACACACACACACCCAGACACACACACACCCAGACACACA